>VXAY01001474.1:0-13680 GCA_013399855.1 Oxyruncus cristatus | reverse complement strand
TGTGCTCCCATCCCCGGCCCGTGCTCCCATCCCCGCTCCGTGCTCCCATCCCCGGGCCGTGCTCCCATCCCCGGGCCGTTCGCCTCGGAGGAGGGCTTTCGTTCGGCGCTGGGTCCTGTGGGCCGTTCGGGTGCCCATCCCCTGCGGCAGCGGCTCCCGGACGTTTGTTTTGCCCCATCCGTCTGTGCCTTGGCACCGCCTGGCCCCGTGCCCCGTCTGGTGCCCGTGCGCCGGGCCGGAATGCGGCTGCCGGGCAATCCCGATTGTTCCACGGCCCAAGCCAAACTGGGGATCAGCCGCTTCCTCTCACGAGCCCCGGAGCTCAGTGTCCTTTCCGCGCCAGCGTTTATCCCTCAATGGAAAGCGCCGGGCCGGTGCTTTGCATCTCGTTCTCGGGGCCGGCGCGCCCAGACAGCGTGTAAGCGATTCTCTCTGGGACAGCTCTGGATCTGTCTGTGCCTCTGTCTGCAGGGCTGGGGCACCTCCGCCTTTATCCACCTCCAAATATCCCCAAATCCCTCATTTTCCCTGGAGAGCGGCTGCTGCTTTTCAGAGCTGTGACGGGACCGCGCGTTCTTTCGGGATATTCATCCCAACCGAGCATCCAGACGTGCAGGGCCTCGAAGCGTATCATTAACGCACGGTCTAGAATATGCAAATGTGCTTTTTTTAATTAGCCCCGGAGACACCCAACCACGTGCAGGGTGAGCAGGGAGGGGAGAGGACGGGGCAGCACAGCCCAGACACTCGTGGGGGCAGAGACTGGAGCTCAGAATCAGCTGATTCCCAGTCCCAGTCTGTGCTGCCAGGCTGCTCCCAGTTCTCCACAGGAAAACAGACCAACCCCAGGCTGAATCAAACCAGAACCGTGCCGGGAAGAGACCGGGGAGGTCATGAGACGTGTCAGAATTAAACCCCCCGGGGTGAAAACCAAACAGGTTAAAGTGTCAGGAATGCATGGAGCGGGAGTGAAAGGAATCCATGGACTGAATCCTCACCTGAATGGTGTCAGAAAGCAGATTTTCCCTGCCAATTAAAATTTAATTCCCTGATAATTAAAGGGGGAGATACTCAGATAAGGAATTGCATGGTCCTTGCCCCAATCCCAGCACCTCTGGTGTGTGAAGGTGGAGGTGCCCAAAGATCCACAGCTGGGGTGCAAGGCTTGGGGGTGGATCCAGAGGAACCTCTGGAGAGGAAGGCTCAAAGGGAAGAGCTGCTCCTGGAATACATGTCCATGCATTTTCCCATCCCATGGCACTGGCAAGGACCAGGGTAGTCCCAACCTCACAGCAGGATGCCAGGGGAGCCCCTGTCCTGCTCCCCATCCCCTCTGGCATCTTGTGTTTTGGGATGTGTTCTGGAGAATTCTGGAGTCAGGTTAATGGAGCCTTTGGAAGGGATGAGGACCAGAGACATCCTTCGCTCCCAGTAGTGTGTCCCACTCACAGCAGGATCCTGTTGTACTTCGAGTGTAAGGACAGAGGATTGTTGTGGTATCCAGATGGGATGCCAGGATCAGCAATGCCAGGCTGTCCCTGCCCCAGGATCAGCAATGCCAGGATGCCCCTGACCCAGGACTGGTGATGCCAGGCTGTCCCTGTGTCAGTACAATTTGCCATGAACGGTGCATTTTTCCTGATTTTCCCATTTTAACATCACCTTTCTGCAAATGTTTCCTCCAGTTTCCTTGTCCTGCCCTTTTTTGTTTGCTTTTGTTTTTGTTTTTGGTTTTTTTTACATATTTCACACCTGCCACGGTGTGACTTCAAGGAAATTCCCCAAATCCCCAGGAACTGCCCTCTCCCGAGCAAAGCCAGGCAGGCCCCATTCCCGCTCCCACACCTGTCCGACCAGTAGGATGGGGAGGCCCTGCCCCGGTGCTTTGTGGCTTCAGTCATGTTTATAAACTACCCCGAGATCTGAGAGAAAACATTTACGAGGGCAAAATACCAAGTTGCCGAAGTGTTTCTAGCCTCATAAACACATCATTTGAAATGCAAGGAGACACCGAGCAGGGCAAGATCGCACAAGTGCGATCCATCCCGGCAGCTCCAACTGCACAGTTCCCTCCATTTCTGCAAACCATTTCAATCGTGAATTGAGGGGGGGAAAAAAAAAAAAAAGCCTTTTGAAAGACATTTTCTGCGTTCTAAAATTGGAAACTCGTTTGTTTTTTAGCTGCCCTCCTCCTCCTTTTGTTTCTCTCTTTGTGCAGCGTTAGGACAAAGCTTCCTGGAAATCTGGACTGAAATGTGGGAATTAATTCAGCTCGGGGTGACTTTGTTCCTTTATTCACACAAACTGCAGCAAACGTGTTTGTTGTGGGGCCATTCACTGGAACATCATCCCAACAATTGTGCAGCTGAGCTGGGATCCTGGGGCTCCTCCTGCTTGTGGGTCTGCAGTGGGAAAGTAGGAATTGGCAGCCCGGGAGCCGGAGGTTTAGGGCTTAGTCATGGGCCACTTTGCAAACAGAGTGGCATGATCAATAACTCATTTATAGTAATTAATTTTTGTGCACTTGCAGAGCTTGCCCAGAGAAGCTGTGGCTGCCCCTGGATCCCTGGGAATGTCGAAGGCCAGGCTGGACGGGGCTTGGAGCAGCCTGGGCTGGTGGAAGGTGTCCCTGCCCATGGCAGGGGGTGGGACAGGATGAGCTTTAAGGTCCCTTCCCACCCAAACCAGTCTGGGATTCCAGAGCCAGAGGCAGCAGTGGGTGTCTGGGCTGGAGCCATCCATGGTTTGGTGGCCACGAGCTGCTCTCCCAGCCACCTTGAACTTCCCCATCCTGCAGAATGCTCAACCTCAGCCCCCCGATTCCTTCAAGGATTCATGTCATTTCCTGGGCTGGTGCTCTCTGAGTTTTCCAAAGGCAGGAGCTCCCCCAGCCCTGGGCAGAGCAAATCTCTTGTGGCACATTTCGGAGGCTCCTTCCAGGAAACCTTTTTCCGTGAGCAGGATTCCAACCCCCGCTGGGGAGGCACCTGCCCATGGCTGCTCCTCACCGGGGCCAAAGGCTGGGAAGTCTCCAGGTAACCCACGGTGCTCCTGGTGGCCGAGTGGCAGCAGAGCTCCCTCCCGGGAACAGGCTGCTCTCCGAGCCGTGGAGGTTGTGCTGCCTGATGTCTGAACAGAAGGCAACACAACTACAGCTTAACCTAATGAATGAACGCCGATAAGAGCCATTGTCACGTTCCCTGTCCAGTCCTTGGCGCTGGATGCTCCGTGTGGAGCGAGGAGCTGGCAGTGCAGCCCCGGCCACCCACGGCCACGGCGGAGACACGGACGCTGCGGCCAGAATGCCAAATAAACAGCGTGGACGACCATCTGCCACCCCCAGAGCTGCAGCCAGCCCTGACACCCCATTAGGCCACGGCCCAAAAGCACAAATCTGGTGGTTTGGCCACCAGCGGTTTTCATTTTTCTACAGAAAAGGCTTCTGGCATTTGTTAAAAAAAGAAAAAAAAAAGAAAAAAAAAAAACAACAGGAAGAGAGCCAAGGGATTTGAGGACTTGTTTAAATAATGGGAAGGCGGCTGCTGCCTGTTTTGTTTATGTCATCAAAAAAGGGCACAGCTTTGAAGTTACCCATGAGCAGCCACAATGTTGGCTTGAACGGGCAGCAGAGCTGGGATGCTGCTGGGTTTGCACCTTCCTGGAGCGGAGCATCCACGGGGTCACCGTATCCAAACCTCCCTGTGTCTGAACCAAGGCTGCTCACCTCAGAACGAGCTGATTATTTTTCATTATTAACATAGAAAGAGAGGGAAAGAATCATAACATTCTCCTCCCTCAAAGCATTTGTTGTGCTACAGCTTCCACTTAAGTTACGAAATGCTGCTGGAATTCTAATCAAGGACAAACCAGGGGGTAGTGTCACCTGTCCTGGCTGTCACCAAACCACATCCTCCTGCTCTGAGACCTCCCCCAGGTACCAGGACTAGTAAATTGATTCTTAAAAACATTTCACTCCATTCTGTAACACTAAACCCCGAGCTATTCTGTTATAATTCTATAAATCACAAATATTTTCTTGCAATAGACTTAATTTTCTGTTTCCTGAGCCGTCCTCCACTCTCCCTGAGCCAGCCTCCAGCCAGTGAGCAACTCCCAGAGAATGCAGTCGTGCAGTCCATCTTCTGCTTTACCTTTAGTTCCAAAAAAATCCAAGCTGGATTCCATACACAGGATAAATGTGTGTGGAATCATCAGGCCAGAGCTTTTCCTGCTGCCGTCCCACCACGGATGAAGCTGGCCCAGGGAGACGAGGAGAAGGTTTCCCTGTGGCCTCATTGCCAGAGAAACACGTGGATGTGTAAGAGCCCGATCTAGACATGTTGGGATTGTGGGATAATTCCTGTTTAACCACTTCTGAGTCGCTGCATTTCCCCATCAAACACCGGATGGGTCATTTGAATACCTGCACCTCCCCGGCTCTGATTCCTGCGGAAACCCAAACTGCTCTTGGAAAAATCACGGAATTCTAGGCTGGTTTGTGTTGGGAGGGACCTTACAGCTCCTCAGTTCCACCCCCTGCCATGGGCAGGGACACCTTCCACCAGCCCAGGTTGCTCCAAGCCCCGTCCAGCCTGGCCTTGGACACTTCCAGGGATCCAGGGGCAGCCACAGCTTCTCTGGGCAACAAATGGCTACAAGGAGCAGCTGAGCGTGGGAGGTGAAATCCTGTGTTACATCAGTTTTCATGTTTTAAAAGGTGTTATTTCCTTGCTGTTCTAGGAATACACTGGTGTGACATTTCCCTTGGGACAGAGTGGGTTTGGCCAGTTTGTCTGGAGATGGGAGGAGGTGCTGGTGGTGGATCCAGCGGGATCCAGAGATGGAAGTACCCAAAAATGAGCAGTCTTGTCCCTTGTAAAATACCTCTGCAGCTGAAGCACCACAAGTCCTGTTTCCTTTGCAGCCCACTGCTCCCAGGTCCTGCTGTGGGCTGTGGGTGAGCTGCTCCAGGGTCACTCTGTGGGCAGGATCTGGCTCACCAAACCACGCTGCTGTTGGGACGTGGCACCTGAATCCATGAGAAGATGCCAGTGGATTGCACAGCTCCATCCCTCCTGCTTCCCACTCTGACTAACTCCCGGGGCACAGTCCTGGGGCTGTCAGCTGTATTCCTTGTATCCCTGTGATACCAGTCACTGATTGATGGATCACCAGTCTGCTGGCAGGACTCCACCTCTCTGGAGGGGTTTTCCAGCAGCTTCATTAACACCAGTGCCAGTGATTTGTGTGACTGGCAGTTCAGGCAGTGGAAGTTGTGTTGTTCCAGCGTGGGGCTGGGTGTGTTCAGGACAGGACGGGGCTCTGGTAGCCAGGGCCACCTCCCAAAGCCCAGGAGGACGACAGTGCCATGGCCCAGGGTCCTTTCCATGAGGAAAGAAGACTCCCTTGAAAAAGCTGGAGGAATGTCATCACTGGCTACACTCTACATCTGTTCCATCTCAGAATAATTTATTTTAACCTCTGAAGATACAAGGGAAAATATGTGAAGGAGATGGAGACGTGCCAGTATTTCCAGCTCATTATAAGCGCAGAACTGTTGCTTGTAGCACTTTTTTGGAGCAGAGAGCAGTCTGGTTTGAAATCCCCCAAGCAATGAGGAATCATGTCCTCACCAATGGAAATCATTCCTGGGCGAAGAGTTTACTAATTAGAAAAGTTTCAGCTTGAACCTCAGTCTAAATTTGCTCCCTTTACATAATGTTCTGTTTGCATTCCCTCTGTTCTGAGGGGGTTGGAGTCACCCAAATGTTTTTGCTGCTCTCAGGGAGTGAAACCCTGGGCTGGAGGGATGTGGGACACAGGGCAGGGACAGCAGGGATTGGAATTGTCACAAGGGATGCCAAAGCTTTGGGGGATTTTTTTTCTTATTTAGAAGCAATGCTGCAGTTGAGAGGCAAAGGTGAGGCCAAGGGGAAGAGATGGATCTGCATTTTGGCCACGCTGGGGACCAGCAGAGCACGTTCCACCCGCCCCTGGTGGGTGACACTGACAGGGGGGTGACAAACAAACGACTCTGCCACGGGAGAGGTGGCAGATGTGCCCCTCTGTGCCCAGCCCAGCTCGTGCCCAGCCCAGGCAGCCCCTGCTCCACCACCAAGGCACAAATGAACTAGAAATGGCTCTTTTCCAGCTGCTGGTTTTCCTGTTGGGCAGTGCTTTCCACAGCACCACAAAATGGCCCTTTTTTGAGCAAAAAGGCACTTTCTCCCCCTTCTCTTTGTGTGGGAGAAGGGACTAAAGGACTTGTGGGACAGAGGGACTTGCTCAAGCAGAGTCAGCCCCAGCCTGGTTTGCTGACGAGCAACCAGTGACCGGAATGGAGAAGACCCAGAGCCATAAACAGCCAAGCAGCTGTGCCCGAAGAGGACACAGATATGAATGAGTGTTACCAAGATTAAGGTTTAATTAAATTCCTGCGAGATTTTTGGGTCTCCATAAATTCCCTTTGAGCTCTCTGCCAACTAGGATACGCTCCCTGGCTCCGGAATAGAAAAGCAAGTGTTGTTGTGTTTTGCAAATACATTTTCTAATGCATGCAAGTGCTGACTATGCAAAAGGCTCCCTGGTTTCCACGATTAACAAAATTACAAAAGCACAAAGGGTAGCAGTTCTTCTTGTTTTCGACTATCCCTTAAAAACAAGAGATGGATCAAAGTATCCTGTGATTAAGTTCATTAATCACACCCACATCGTGAAAACCATCGACTCCTCTGAACCCACATCTCACACAGGGAGGGTGAGAGGGGTTGGCCAGGGTGGATCCCGCTGTGGGTTGGGTGTTTATTTACTTGTTTTTCCCAAACAAGGCCCTGACGGGGTGGCATGGCCAGGGGGCAGGGATGGCTCTGGCCGGGAGCAGCCGGGTGGGCAAGAACCGGCAAAGTCCCTGCCCGGCCCTCGGGGTTGGGATGCACAAAAAGTCGGCTGCTTTCATCCTGTTCCGGGGTAAATCCCGGGAAGGGAAGGACTGAGCTGCAGGGCTGAGGGGTCAGCAGGCAGGACGGGCACAGGGATGTCTGCCCTGGACAGTGGTGCACTGGAAACCCACTCCAGGAGTGGGATTCCCTGTGGTGCTGCTCCTGAAGGGTTTGTATCCTCCTTGCTTTTAATCCTGTGCTTGTCCTTGTCAACACAGCAATGGTTTATCTAACACACAGACTTTTTATCTTCCCAATATCCCATCTCTCCCTGCCCTCTGGCACTGGGAAGCCATTCCCTGTGTCCTGTCCCTTCAGGCCTCGTCCCCAGTCCCTCTCCAGCTCCCCTGGAGCCCTTTAGGCCCTGCAAGGGGCTCTCAGGTCTCCCCTTATCTGTGTCTCTCTGTATCTGGTAAGTGAGAGCCATCTGTTAAAGCACTTGAAAAATTCAACAGCAAGCTGACAATCACATTCCCAAGCTGCTGGATCAGCCAGGAAGGGATTCAGCCCTCAGCTCCGTCCCTACAAGTGGCATCTGACTGCAGGAGGTACAGTCATGTTTCTCGGAGTGATGGAGCTGCAGGAGCTCCCAACCGACGGGAAATCACCGCAGCCCACGTAGGACACAAGTGGCACCTGCTCTGCTTAGCAAACCCCAGCTTTTTTCAGTGCCTCACCAAGAAGTGGGCACTGGGAGGGATTTGTACCCCTGAGGGTCCTCCCTGCCCTGCAGACACAGAGTGACTGCCCTGGGTTCTGGCCAAGGACATCCCAGGACGAACTGCCCATCCCAGCACGCGCCAGGCTGTGCTACATCCTGCTCTGTTTGAAACCAGCCCACAGGTGCTGTTTTGTGGAGGGGACCAGGCCCAGTGACGGTGAAGATTGTGGAGATTATAATTTTGTACATGCCAAAAATATTTCTCCAGCCCCTCCCCACAGATTTAACCACAACCAGAGACGAAAACACTCGATTCGGGGTGGATTTGCACCAAAATGTGAATACTCTGCCCAGGGAGGATGTGTTCTTTGTTGCCTCACTGTCATCCCACCGGATCTGCCATTTGCCAGGTGCAAAATAAGCCTTTCTGCAACGCCACTATTCTTTAAATATCCGGCTGAAAGCAGGGAGAGCAGGGATGAACTGCGGGTGCAGCACGGAAGGGGTTATAGCGATAAGCCCGCGGCTCCACGTGGAACAAAGCTGGCATTTCAGGGGGGAGACAATGGATTGTGCTCTCTGTGCGCAGTTCAGTCATCCATTGGGCTCTGGGGCTGAGGTCACCCACCCAGTCCTGCACTGCAGCATCTCTGGCCCAGCCAGCAAGGAGCAGCCAAACAAAGAGGAGCTGAGTCGGCAGGAGCGGGACAGCCCGTGGATGGAAAAGGGCTCCCTGAAATGGCTTTCAGAAAACGCTGGGCAGTCCATTTCAGGACACTGCTGCAAAGCCTTCTGAATAAGCATTTTCCCTGACGCACATCTTAGCACTTTGCATGGCCACTGGTCACACTCAATTCCTGTCTCGCATCCCAAACAATAATTACGGGCTTGGCCTGGTTTTGTGGCTGGCTGATACGATTTGCAAAGCAAGCGTGCAGGCTCCAGCCCAGAGGATGCAGGGGCTGCCATCCATCTGTAAATCATCTGTAAATATTTTCTCTAGCAGCAGCTCTGTTTCCTTTGAAGCATTAAAAGGATGGCAGGTCTAACGTGGAGGCAGCAGCGGGCACGTGGCTCAAGGTACACCCCAGGCACACTCACACACGCACTCTTGGTTTGGGATGGGTTTTGGGCCACGAAAAGAGGAGGCTCAATTTGTCACCCTGTGCTGATTTCTGGGAAATGGGCTTTAATTATGTCACCAGTAACTGGGAAACCTGAGCTCTGTGTCGCAGGGTGGTGCTGTGAGTTCCTCTGCTTGTCAGGGGAAGGTACAGACAGGCAGGGAGTCCTGGAATGGGTTGGGTGGGAAGCGACCTTAAATTCCACCCCATTCCACCCCCTGCCACGGGCAGGGACACCTTTCACCAGCCCAGGTTGCTCCAAGCCCCGTCCAACCTGGCCTTGGACACTTCCAGGGATCCAGGGGCAGCCACAGCTTCTCTGGCCAACCTGGGCCAGGGCCTCCCCACCCTCCCAGCCAGCAATTCCTTCCCAATATCCCATCTCTCCCTGCCCTCTGGCAGTGGGAAGCCATTCCCTGTGTCCTGTCCCTCCATCCCTTGTCCCCAGTCCCTCTCCAGCTCTCCTGGAGCCCCTTTAGGCCCTGCAAGGGGCTCTCAGCTCTCCCTGGAGCCTTCTCTTCTCCAGGGGAACCCCCCCAGCTCTCCCAGCCTGGCTCCAGAGCAGAGGGGCTCCAGCCCTGGGAGCAGCTCTGGGGCCTCCTCTGGACTCGCTCCAGCAGGTCGATATTTTTCTTATGTTGGGGGTCCCAGATCCCAGGGAAGGATGAGGTACAACCCTTCAGGCTGTGCAGGAGGTGCTGGGAAGTGAAGGAGAGCGTGCACTGGGCTCCAAAGTGACTGTTCCTCACTTTATTCTGAAACAAATTGGGTGTGAGCTGCTATGGGACTGCTCCATCAGCTCTGCTCCATCACCACCATTCCATCCCACTGCTCCATCCCCACTGCTGCATCCCACCATTCCATCCCACTGTTCCATTCCCACTGCTGCATCCCACACCTTTCAGAGCTCACCAGGTCCTGGTGCACCACAGAAGTGCCCTAAGGTACGGGATGCCCTGCAGCTGCCCATGAACCCCCTCCAAGCAGCACCCCCCGCATTTTGGAGGGTCTGGGATGTGCCTTTCCCAGCAGTGGTGCCCTGGCAGCGTCACCACCCACACCACCGTGACCGTCGGCCGTAGCTGTGCCGTGGGGCAGAAGGAGAGGGGAGCTTTGGAAGTTGTATCCCCTGGAATCTCCAAGCCCTCCCAGCTGGCTGCTCAAGGAAGCTATTAAAGATGCAGCAGGCCTCCTTCACGCTCCCTGCATCCATCACTCCCTCCTGTCTGGGTTCAGCCGGTCTCCGTCGGTCCCCAGCTCCACGAGCAGTAAATAATTCAGGGTGAACTTCTGTTCTCCTTGTCGTGGAACAGGAGTGGAGATGTTTGGAGTTGGCTGGGAAGGGGAAATGTTTGTTTTATGGGAAAAGCTGCGCTGTTGGCCTTTTGCTGAATTTAGCAACGGAACAAAGCCTGGTGATACCCTGGAGAAGGGAAGGCTCCGGGGTGACCTGGTTGTGGCCTTCCTGTGCCTGAAGGGAGCCTGCAGGGAGGATGGAGAGGGACTCTGGACAAGGGCCTGGAGGGACAGGACAAGAGGGAATGGATTCAAACTGCCAGAGGGAAGGGTGAGATGAGACACTGGGGAGAAATTCTTCCCTGGGAGGGTGGGGAGGTCCTGGCCCAGGTTGCCCAGAGAAGCTGTGGCTGCCCCTGGATCCCTGGAAGTGTCCAAGGCCAGGCTGGACGGGGCTTGGAGCAACCTGGGCTGGTGGAAGGTGTCATGGCAGGGGGTGGCACTGGGTGAGCTTTAAGGTCTCTTCCAAACCAGTCTGGGATTCCATGACTGTGGGACACAGAGGGAAGGGAATTGTCCCCGTCCCAGTCTGCCTGTCCCTGCCTGGCACAGCTCAGGAGGGAGGCAGTGACTTGTCCCAGTGTCCAGCTCCCAGCAGGCTCACCAGGAAGCTGAGGAACTCCACACTGATGTCCCTGTGCTCCCACAGCAACATTTTTGCTCCCCTGAAAATCTGTCAGCAGAGACCGGTGACCCTCAAACCAGGACCTGCCACAAACGGCCCCGGTGGGGTGGGCTTCCACCCAAACTGTCCCAAACTGTCCCAAACCTTGGAGAACATCAGCCTGTGATGCCAGGTACCCCCTAGTGACCCTGCACACCCCGTGGGACCAGCAGGTTGTCTCACTCAGCACTGCCCCCCGTCTCCACACGTGCCTGCTCAGTGAGAGTGGGAGCATTCCCATCAGTGCTCCTGTTCCACACATCCCCAGCTGCCAGGGATGCAGACGTGGACAAAGACAACTCCTCTTTCACTTGGCAAATGCAGAGGAGTCCCTAAATTTAAAACAAAAGCCAGGAGAAGCCACAGTGCCACCCACCCTGTGTCCATGGAGCATCCCGGGGGCACCGGCTGCACGGGAAAGGGGGGCAAGGAGAGCTCAGCACTGCTGGGAGCTTTGGCTGCAGTGAGACATCAATACAGGGAGCTGGTGACATTGGAAAACGTGATTTAAAGGTCTGGAAAAGGTGTTTCCAGGGGCTGCACAACTCCTGCTCTGGCAAATCCTCCCCCTCCCCCTGCCTTGCTGGGAGAAAAATGTTATTAATCAGTCCTGTAAACTGAAATCCATATTTTTTTCTCAAGAGTTCTGAAACCTGTTTAAGGCCTCTAAACAGCTTCTATCAGCTGAAAAAATTGTATTAATTTTATTCCTCTTGCCCAAGCATCCTCGGGAGCTCTTTGTCAGGAGCCTTTGGTGGGGAAACAATGGGAACTTGTGCGGCGCTTGTGTGCGGAGCCTGCGTGGATGCCCAGGGAGCTGTCCTCCTGCCCGGGGACAATGGCTGGCATTGTCCCACGGGTGGCCTTTGGAGCCAGGAGCCAGCTGAGGGCTGAGCTACAGCCCCTCCATCGCCGGGAAAAGCGGAGAGAAGGATCTTCTGGCAGTCATTGCACCTCCTGCAGGCTCGGTCTCCATCTCACCGTGCCGCTCTGCACTCACACAGCAGCTTTATTAAATATTGACTCCTTCCCTCCCGCTATTTTCTGCTCCATTATCTCAGTTTCATTAGCATTTGCAATCCCTCGCCTTGCTGGGAATTCTAAAGTTGTGTTTTGTCTGCTTGCCTTCCTGCCAATAAATCATGGACGAGCTCCCGGCCGGGCTCAGTCCCACCAGAAAACAACACTCGGGTTGTGTTTGATCACAGGAGATGAGCAGGAACATGGAGATGCCATGGCTGGTCCCGAGGGTCACCACCCCAGTCTGGAAGTGGGTGTCCTCCAGCTCCAGGTGTTCCTCTTCACATCCCAGTGCTCCCTGGGGATTCTCCATCCCAGCCTTTGCACCTTGTTTGGAGCTCAGTTTGCCTGGAGGGGTGTGCACCTGGAGAAGAGAAGGCTCCAGGGAGAGCTGAGAGGCCCTTGCAGGGCCTGAAGGGGCTCCAGGAGAGCTGGAGAGGGACTGGGGACAAGGGATGGAGGGACAGCACACAGGGAATGGCTTCCCACTGCCAGAGGGCAGGGAGAGATGGGAGATTGGGAAGGAATTGCTGGCTGGGAGGGTGAGGAGGCCCTGGCCCAGGTTGGGCAGAGAAGCTGTAGCTGCCCCACTCTCTTGTTTCAGCCTTAAACTGCATTAATTTCTCAGGAAGGTGTAAGAGACGAGTGGGCACCATGTTCGAGGTGCCTCTCTCAGGGCCACATTTCAAAAGCAGCCCCTCACTGCCTCCCACAGAGCAGATGCTCCTGCTGTCTGCTGGCACTGGTTTGTTCTCCAGACTGTAGCACATCATTCCCACTGGTGTCCAGAGAAGATTAATCTGAGCTTTGATAAAATTGAATTGTCCTGGGCCCTCAGCAGCCCGTGGTGCCAGGCAGGTTGGTACCACCCTGGGGAGAATAATCCCAGTTTGGTGGAACAGCACAGCCCTGCCTTTCAAAATGAACGTGATCCTGCCCTGCCAAGTCCCAGGGTGGTGCCTGCAGCCCCCTCCTCTGCTCCTTGCTTGGAGGCAGAGGGAACTGGGCTTGCTGGAGGTGTTTCCCAGGAGCCATCCCAGAGCTGAACTGGGGCTGGAGTGGTGCTGGTCTGTGCTGGGAAGGGGAAGGTGGGGGTCCTGTGCACGTCCTTCCTGAAGATCCACCTCAACCACACGGTGGCACCGAGGGCACCTGGGTCTGCAGGGAAGAGATGTGTTCATGTAATCATGGAATCACTAAAGCAGAGAATTCCACAATGGTTTGGATTGGAAGGGACATTAAAGCTCATCCAACTTCACCCCCTGCCATGGGCAGGGACACCTTCCACCAGCCCAGGTTGCTCCAAGCCCCGTCCAACCTGGCCTTGGACACTTCCAGGGATCCAGGGGCAGCCACAGCTTCTCTGGGCAACCTGGGCCAGGGCCTCCCCACCCTCCCAGCCAAGGATTTCTCCCTGATCATGGAGGCACCATCAGGGTTTCACTTACCCCTCCTGGGTGTTGCTGTGTGTCACCACACGCTCGGATTCCGGCCCGTCGGTCCAGTACCACGGGCTGGGAGTTGTTCCCATGCCTTGGGAAGGAGCAGAGAGACTAAAAGGATGGATTAGTCTTGGATTAAGTGGGTGTAACTCAATGCACCCTCCTGTAGGAGATGGGGATGTGATATCTAGCGCTGGGTGCCGGCAGGGGAGTGGTCCTGAGCAGGACCTGGGGCTGATCCCATCCCACTGACATCACAGTCTGCTTTGATGGAGCTGCATCTCATCTCACAAGTGCTGGGAGTGACACTAAACGACGTCAGCAGGGCCAGAGCTGCTGCAGGGAAATCAGATCCAGAGGGAATAATTCAATTGCTAGCAGACAGAGAAAAATCAGAGGGGCTGGTTAGATATGAACCTAATAATGGTTCATATTAGGGGTGGAGTGTTCCCATCTGGTGCCACAAGCTCAGATCTCAGCACGAGGTGGAGAAACAGCAGTTGCACAGGGGGGATGTGGGCATGGGCATGGAGAG
>VXAY01001468.1:1248196-1280450 GCA_013399855.1 Oxyruncus cristatus | reverse complement strand
TCGCAGCCGCCCGGGGACACGGAGGGAAGGGAGCCGAGCTCTGGGGGAGGGGGAAGGGGCAGTGGAAGCAAAGCAGCCATTTTTAGCAGAGCTTCTGTTGGATGAGCCCTCGGAGTAGGCCCTGCCTGGAGCAGCCAACTCTCCCATGCCCCTCTGGTTCCCCCTCCATCGCTGTCTGTCTCGCCTCGCCCCTCCCTCCGCTTTCTTCCTGGATAGTATCCTCCCTGCAACTCGCCTTTTCCTTCCCTTTCCATGCCTCCCAACTTTTCCTCCTTTCTCCCCGCTGCCCGCCCCTGATCTCCTGCCTTCTCATCTCCTGCCCCTGCTCCTTCCAGCCCCACATCTCGGGGGAACTTTCTCTTTCCTCTCCCCGCTCGTGACATCCCAAAGCCGAGCCGAAACCTCCCTTCTTCCTTGCTTTCAGACGGATCCCTTTCGCTGCGTGTTTTTATCCTGGAGGGCTGGTTTTGGTGATGCCCTCCCTGGGATCGGGGCTGTCTCTGTGTTTTGATGTGCACCATTTTGTAGCCCTTTTTAACCCAAGTGTCAGGTCGCTCACATTGTTGATTTTTGGTAGCTCCCAAAGTCAGTTCGATGTGACTGGACTGTGATGCAATTTTTGGTGGCTGTGCTGAGCTGTTTCATCAGCTTTTTAATGCAAATGAGCTGATCTTAGCTGACTGCCTGATATTTATGATTCTAGAGGTTGTTACAACAATCCTGTGCCAAGCTGTGGCACTAATATTTTTGGATGGAGAGGGATCTGAACGTGCCTGCAGCCTGCACCAGGCCCGCAGCCCCGTATTAACAGTGTATTTTTAAATCTGTAAGTGTTTCTAAAGTATCAACTGTTGCAGGCAACCTTTCGTCCAAATTGCTCTCCTGCTGAAGGTGGGGAGGCTGCCATGTTACATTTAAATGTTGCAGTAATCTTTTGTGTGTTGTCATGCCGGGAAGGCAAAAAATAGTAACTTCTTAGCGAAGGCCAGCCTGCCTCGTTGTCCCTCCTCCAGGAGAACCCGAGGCAATGCCTCCCCTGCCTGGGTGAAAAAACTCAGCACTAAAACTTGGGGCTGCCATGTAGATAATCCAGGAATTGTGTTTCCCACTAGGCAGAGTAGGGACTCTTTCCCTATATAAATCAAATTATTTTTTGCCTGGAAGGGGGTTTAGTGGCTCGTAATCAACGTGGACGCGGGTCTAACGTATAATTTAGTGATAAAATTGGGATTGAAGTTCTCGGGATGTGGTGTAAGGAATGATAGCTCCTGGTGAAATCAGGGAACTTGAGAGAATTCCTGGGGGAGATGCACAGAATGTTTTACAATGGAGAAACTTGTGAAATTTTCCAAAGTAGTAGATGGCTGGAAGAATGTGTGCTTGGGTTAGATTTACTGTATTATCTATTTCCACGGGGTAATCTTGGATAGAAAAGGTAGCGTGTGCATAAGCAAGGAAAAAGAAAGATGTCCTTTGCTAAGGCAAGTGTTTGGGAGCTTGGGCAGTTGCAGTCTGTGAATAATTTACATTTTTCACTCTTTGACTTTAAATCAAATCTGCCTTTTCTCTGTGTAGTGGAAACGAGCAGCTCTCGCTTTACTGCAGTTATTCAAGGAGATTTTAAACCAGGATTCCTGGGTATTTCCACCTCACAGAACAGCACGATTTCCGTTCAATTTGGTGCCACCAGTCCTTCCTCTCTTCCTCCGCCGGGGTGTTTGTGTCGGGGGTACCTGCCTCCACGTGTGATGTCGTTTTCCTTCCCTTCCCTCAGGCCGATCTCACTGGGATTAAATGGAAGCGCTACGTGTGGCAGGGCCCAACGTCTGCCCCCATTCTCTTCCCGGTCACGGAAGAGGATCCCATCCTGAGCAGCTTCAGCCGCTGCCTCAAGGCCGACGTGCTCAGCGTGTGGCGCCGGGACCAGCGGCCGGGGCGCAGGGAGCTCTGGATCTTCTGGTGGGGGGACGACCCCAACTTCGCTGACCTGATCCATCATGATCTCTCAGGTAGGGGGACGCTCATTTGGCCAGTGAAGGGACCGTCTGGTCAGTCCTTTGGTCAGTGAAGGGATCGTGGAGCTCAGAGCTGCCGGCCCTGAGAACATCCGTGCCAGGGAAGAAATGTTGTCTGTGAAGATAAATTTACTGCTGCAACCCTCCCCAGATTATTAGGGCAGTGGCCAAACACCTCCTGTGGGTTTAGGTGGCCTTGGACTACTGGATTTTCCAGAAACCCTCCCCAGATGATGCCAGCAGTGACCAAACACCTCCTGTGGGTTTAGGTCACTGCTGGATTCTCAAGAAACCCTCCTCAAATTATTCCACCTTCCATGGGTTTAGGTCACTGCTGGATTCTTGAGAAACCCCCACCAAATTATTCCACCTCCTGTGGGTTTAGGTGGCCTCGGACTCCTGGATTTTCCAGAAACCCTCCCTAAATGAATCCAGCAGTGACCAAACACGTCCTGTGGGTTTAGGTCACTGCTGAATTCTCAAGAAATCCTCCCCAAATTATTCTACCTTCTATGGGTTTAGGTCACTGCTGGATTCTCAAGAAACCCTCCCCAGATTATTCCAGCAGTGACCAAACACCTCCTATGGGTTTGGGTCACTGCTGGATTCTCAAGAAACAAGTTTTTGCTCCCCACTTGTTTCCTTGAAAAAAAAAAACCAACCAACAAACCACAAGCCTATGGATTTTGGCAGCTCCTTCACGAGAAAGCTGTGCTGAAAGCTGTGCCTGTGATTCACAAGTGATGTCTCAAACATGTTTTGATAAGATCCCTTTTGTTGGGCAATTAGAAGTTTCAAATTCAAATAGTAAGGCCCCTTTTTTTTAATTATTTTTTTATTATGTAATAAGAATTGTAGAGATCTGGGCAACTCTTGAGGTGTTTGGAGTTGCTCTGGTTGGAAGTCAAACCATGGGTGGGAAGCCCTCAGAAGGAGGCACCTGGAACTCGGCAGCTGTTTTGGTGCAAAAATCTCTTAAACCTCGTATTTTGAGGATTTCTCCCTGCCCCTTTTGCCAGTGCTCTGAACCTGCTTTCTGAAAGCCTGACAGTATTTGTATTTCTCAATAACGCTGTACTTCAAATTTGGCACCTTGTTTTGGAAATGTTTGCTTGTTGAGCTCAATTCCCGGCGTAGATGGTTCCCAGCTGCTTTATCAGCCAGGTGACGAAGTTGATATTTAAATTGTGGGAGTCTAAAGGTGAGGCTAAACTCGTTCCGGGGGGGGAAAAAAAGAAACTAAACACGTCCCTCCAATTTCCTCTCAAATAATGTACAGTATTCAGATTACTGAAGTGTAAAATGAGCCCGAGGTTTGATGACCTGGTAACCAGAAGTTGTTAATGCTGCCTGTTGTGTGTGGATAAGCTGGAGAACAAACAGGAATTTAAAGTGCCACTGAGGAAGTTGACGTGAAACAATTTAATAACGCGTGGAATTTTCATGCAAAAATAAGAGTATGTGAAAAACAATTGACGCACTAAAACGGTGTTTATTTCTTTGAGTAAATGACTTCAAAAGGTTGGGATGTTGCTCTTATTCCCGTCTGTCCTGGAACTAACAAACTTTGCATCTTAAATGGCACTTACACCATGTTTTGCTTGGTATTTTAGTGCTTTTAAGGCTTCCTTATTTTGTCCTGTGAATAACCTCAGTTTTGACCTGCAGGGAACATCCTTTGCGTGACTGAGATGTGACTTAGGCCGAATGCTGGTTTTAGCCTGGGCCTGCCCTGAGCCAAGACCAACAGTGGGGTGAAAGTGTCTGTGTGAATTTCGTGGGATTAAATTGCGGCAAAACACGTTACATTGTGTTTTGAGTGGGAGATCCAGCGAAAGTTAAGCCATTTGGAAATGCAGTTCTGCACTGCCTAAGGTGAATAACTTAAAATGGTTTGTTGGAGCAACTTTCTTTGCGTTCTCTCGAATCTGGCTGGTGATTTAGCACAGAGGGACCTCCTGAAAACAGCAGTGGAGCGTTCAGTGAGCATGTGTTTGTGCTCACACGGAATTACCCTTGTGCACAGGTAGATAAGCAGGTATCATCCCAGGGATTTACCAACTCTTAACCTCTCTGAGGGCATAATGGAGAGATAGGAGGGGATTAGACTCTCCCAGCCACGTCTTTGGGTCTTTTCTTTGTTCAGGTCACCTGTGGATGTCTGTGCTTCCACAGAGACATTCCACATGCCTTCTCCATAATGCTCATCGCTCATGGCACTGTTACCTCAGTCTGTGTGTGGCGGTGTCTGACATCTCGGGTTTTTTAGGCATGTGTTTGTCCTCTCCTAAATAAAAAGAGACATTCTATCTATTAGTTTGCTTGGCTCTTCTGACTACAGGTTGATGCAGATGCTCCTCAGCTGGACTGCAGAGGAGGAGGCTGAGGGGTGCCCACACCTGCACTTTTTCTCTTTCCTGTTGCACAAAATCTTAATGTGAATCTGGTATGAGAGAGAATTATGGCTGGGCCCAAACAATGTTATCTGACCTTTGTCGCAGCCTAATGGATTTTTTCCTTGGTGGACAATTCCTCCTGGTAATTCACACTGCCTTGTTCTCCCAGTGATTGCTTGTAACATTTTCAGCGGGAATGATAAATGGCTTCTTAGCAGAGGCTTGTTACCTGCAAAATTGATTGGAAATTGTTTGCTGCTGAAGGTTGAGGTGCTGCCTCGTTCAGAACTTTTCTGCTGGACGGGGGAAGGGTTGTCCTGAAGGAAGAGGGGGTGGGAGCAGCCTGACCCTCAGTGCCCATGGACAGACTGCTCCTGGGGAAGTGACCCTTGAAAGAGCCTGGATCAGAAATCTGCCAGGGCTGCTCGTAACTCTTTATTCTGGCTTCTTGTGGTACAAAACTCTGCCTGGAGAGGTTGGTATTTTGGCAGTTTCTGACTTTTTTGGTGACTTGTGGTTTGGGTGAACAGTGGCTGTGACCCATCTTGGTTATCAGCCCCGAGGGGCCGAAACATGTCAGCCCTCAGTAATCCTTTTGTCCCCCCCCAGGACCACTTCAGCAGGGAATGTACAGTTGTGTGGATGTATACCTATGCATATCACGTTAAAAAAATTAAATGATCTCTCCCTCCTCAGCTGTACATTCCAGAAGTTCATTCCTTGCCCTGGAGACACGTTTGAATGCAGCTCCTGGCTCTGTCAGAGTTCTGGATAAGTGTCTTGTTGATGGTCAGGGACTGCTGGTGCCTGGGGGCATGTCAAAAGGAGACTTGTTCACAGCTGCTGATTGATCAGTAATATTGACTTCACTCCATCATTTATTTCTCTTTTCCTTCCCTAGGAACCCACTTACTGTACATAACACCAAAAAACCAGGAGTCTCTTTCCACCCCAACATAGCTAGAGGCAGGCAGAAGTTAGTGAAATGTTGTTTTATCCTCTAACAACCTCAAAGGTTATGTTTTTGTTGTGACAGTGAGGCTTGATTATAGTAATTCTTGCAACTCAAACCTTAAAGTAGGACATCTCTTCCAATTTCAGAAGGCAACGGGCTCTGGCTGCTCTGATCAGCAGTTATTTTATCAGAGAGCTTCTTTCTTGTTTTCAAGTGGCTACCTACACACTTGGAGTTTTATTCTTTAAATTGGCAGTAGATGATTTCAAACCTGAGAACAGTTGGGTATGAATTATGTACAAGACACGGTCCCAAGGAAATGGTTACAATCTGATTAATGCTTGGATAGGGGAATGCTGCTCTATGGCTTTGACCTTCACGTTGCATCTGTTAAATGGGGAGCTGCAAGATGCATCTTTCTCGTTCTGGTGTCTATTAAATTTGGTTAATTTACTTTAAAAATTCAAGAGTTTTTTCTTTGTGCCTGTCCTATATCAAGATAATCAGATTTTGTTTGCTGAACACTCTTCCTGATGTTTGTGTGGGGGTTTGAACGTGTACAACTAATGCTGGTTGTGGAAGAGCTTGGGGGAATCCTGGTGCTCCTCTGTGGATCCTGTGGTGCAAACAGCAGCAGAAATGGCAGCAAAGACTAATGTGTTGTGTAGTTCTTGATACAGGTGCGTTATAGATCAAATCCTGTCTCCAAAAATCTGTGAGTGGCTGGACTGTACTGATGTCAGCACTGAATGTCTCACTCCTTCGGTACAATGGAACCAGGGGCTGAGCCAGTTATCATTCCCAGGGGCTGCACAAACCCTGCCAGGTCCAAGCAGTTGGCAAAGGGAATTTGGTAAACAGTTCATCCAGTGGTCCTCTTTTAAAATAACAATTGCTCCCCAAGAACATTGAACTGCTAAAAAAAATAAAATTAAAAAAAAGGGTGCTTTTTAAACCATCCTGCACCTGAGGTGAGCACAGAGAGCTCTGTGGGAAGGATCTGTGTGTCCTGTGGCTGTCAGGAGAGGCATTCCCAGTGTTGCTGCTGCTGGTGCATTGATGCTTCAGCATTTCTTCAGTCCTCCATGTTAGAGATGGAGCCACTTCAGGAGAAGTGCTGAGAAGCATTATGCAAAAATTGTTTTCTGGAGCAGCTTTAGCAAACTTCCGGGCCTTGGGGTGGGCACCAGCTCCAAGGTGACAAATACTGAACTTTTTTTCCTGTTTTTCTTGACCAACATGCCTGTGAAATCCCCGTGGAGAAAGGTGACACATCCAAATGAGGACTCGGCCTCGTGTCGCGTTGGTCGGACGTACAGTGTCACGTACCTAACGTGCCTGTGGAACTGATAATGAAAGATTTAACAATATAGATGTACCTGCACGTGGAACTGCTCACACAGCGTGGAGGACATCGGGTCATTTATTTAGGAAGTTTTTTTGCCGTGCAGCCCAGCCCAGCCAAACTTACACGCCACAGAGAGTGAGGGAGAGCAGTTACCTTGTTATCCTTATATAAAATGCTGTTGTAACAGCTCCTTCTTATCATCTTATCCTTATGTGTGTGCCCAGCTACACCCTTACAGAAAGGTCATACCTTGGGATTTTCAGTATTTAAATATTCTGCTGGAAAACCCTCCATGTGTGATGCAGGTAAAGGGTGAGCCCCACAAGAAGTAACCTGGGATGGTGCCGGATATTTTCACTGTGGCAGTTTGGGCGGTGATTCCTTCTCAGGTGATGGAATTTTCCCACTAGTTTGGATATCCAGAGTCCTCTACCCAGACTTTTCAGTGGCTGTGGACAACACACACAACTCTACGAGGAACAAACTTGAGTTGTCTTGCTTAGCTTCTCAAGTTGGTATTTGTAAATTGTATTGATTTCCTTTTCCCCTGCAAAATCTGTCGCTTCTCCCTCGTTTCATAAGGGATATAGGCCCTCCAAATAACATTTCAGTAGCTTGACTGGGCAACTTTTGCTTTGAGCATTTAATTTAAATTATCTGAGAATTTAAATATCTTTTTTTTTAAATAGGAAACTTTTACTCAAAGTGTTTCTCTCATATTATTACAATGTTGTACAGAGCAGCAATTTTACACCACTTGGCTTATTTACTCCCCTTGTAACCTGAAGTTCATAAAGGAAGTTTGACTGTATAAATCAGGTTTATATCAGTGTGTTTCTATAAGTGGCACAGTGTCATATGATGGCAGAAAGGAAGAAGGGGGAAAATCTGTGTTCTCAAATGTCTTCTTAAAAATTACCTTTTGAAGTCTGTATATTTATCCATTGCTGTATAGATTTGTCATTATATACCATTTCTGAGAAATCCTTGATTAATATATTTGGCTGAAGGGCTGTGAGTAACAAATAGGGTTTAAAAATCTCCCTTGAATTAAATTAATAGGTTTAAAGGTACTGCTTTTTCAGAATTCACTAAAAATTGCAAGGGTTTTATATTCTCCAAGAGCACCACACAGACAGAAGGGCATAATCAGGAAAAATGGGCTTTAGTGTTTCAGGTGAACTCGAGGAAGAATATAAAGTAGAACATAAAAGTACTGAAGGCAAGTGGCCTCCAACTCTCTCAATAAAATTGGGTGGTGCTGATATCAAGGAGGTGTTGACTGAGTAAGTTTATTTATGTGTAGTATGAAATTTGCTCTTTCCTGGCCACTGTTTCCATTAATTCTTCAATTCCTGATAATTTTTAGCTTCATTTAAGGAAAACTCTCTGCCGGTTGCTTGGTGTAAAGAGAGAGGGAGTGGAAATAGTTATGGTGGGATATGGTACAAATTGTTTGATGGATTGACACGTTGCAGAGGAGTGGAATGGTTTGGACAGCCGAGAGAACTCACCAAAAATAAAATATTCGTAACCTACAGGTTGCCGGAGCACTTCTGTGGATAACACTTGTCCAAAGTGAAATTGTGGCTTAACACCTTCTGAAAATGAGTCAGCACCTTATTCTGGTTTGTTGTCACTGTCAGATTGAACATCTGAAGGTATTGTTTAAGAAAGGTTGGAAGGCCATGGTGCCTCTTCCCCTTCTTTAATGAGTGGTTGATGGTAGGAGGGGTTTTCTCACGTTGAAAAAACAAGAATTTGAATTAAGAAGCAAAATAGTTGGCAGGTGTGAGCAGATGTCATGTTCCTCTCCTTCCATCCACCACTGTAAAAATGGGGGAGGGGGAATGACTAAATAGACTTCAAGAAGACAGAGAACACTTACTGCTCTTTTTCTGCATGAATTTGAATAATGTTCTGAATGATGGGATCTTTAACTGGCAGCTGATTTCACCTTCCCTTCCTGTACCAGGGTGCACTTCACTCAGAGCAGGTGGTTTTGGGGACCAGCCTGAGCAGGCTTTGGGGGTCCTGGGTTTAATTGTCATTTCCATCCAATCCTTCCACTTTCCCCACATAATATTCTCTCGTCTGGGAGCTCTGCTCCAGTGATAAACTCAGACAGGTGGGAGAGCTGTGAAGAACTGGCAGCTGATTTCACCTTCCCTTCCTGTACCAGGGTGCACTTCACTCAGAGCAGGTGGTTTTGGGGACCAGCCTGAGCAGGCTTTGGGGGTCCTGGGTTTAATTGTCATTTCCATCCAATCCTTCCACTTTCCCCACATAATATTCTCTCGTCTGGGAGCTCTGCTCCAGTGATAAACTCAGACAGGTGGGAGAGCTGTGAAGAACGGCATCCTGTGGGAAGTTCTGGCGTGGGAAGTTGTCCATGTTGGATGTCAGCACAGCTGGGGGGGCCGACGAACACCTGGCACTTTGGGGTGGCCTCGGAAAAGGAGAGCAGCGTGACATCAGAGTACAGGATTTGAGCTGCTTCAGTACCTCTGCACTTTCAGCACCTCCCCTCTCATTGATACACTCTTGTGCCAAAACAAAATCGGGCATAGAGCTGCAAATAGCTCTTCCCACTCGCTCTTCTCGTGGGTCACGGACGTGCTTCGAATGAGTCTTTCAAACCACAGGAGCCATATCCAAACCAAGCATTTAACCTTTGAGATGGTGTGGAGTTGATTGTGCAGGTAAAGTCCAATATCCCTGAGCTCTGTAGTTAATGTTTGCTCTGATGAGCTCCTTGTTTGGCACCAGGCTGTCCCAGCAGTGCTGCCCAGGGGACAGGGCTGTGCCCGGGCACCCACCACAGCTGGGGCACAACCTCTGCGCTTGGCACAGACACTTTGTACCCTTGGACTTTGGGCTCTTGGTGCTCTTTGGTACAAGCATCTTGTACCCTGTTTCTTTGCTGAGTTACTGTATTATCTTTGGAGCTTTACCGTTCTCAACTCCAAGGTTTTTTCTGAGCTCCAGCTCTGGAAGGGAGTGGTGGGGTGCTGTGGGAAATACTCTTCTCATTTTTCCTTGTCTTTACCAGAAAATCGTTTCATGTAATGATTCATCTGTAATGATGCTCAGCTCTTGTTTTATGAATGATGGGGCAGGTCTGTTTACTCTTATTCTGTCCCTCAGAAAAGGCTACTCAGGGTAATTTTCTTTTACTCACAACACTGGTCTTTCGTGGGAATGGACTTTTACTTGTGTGGATTCAGGAATACACAAACATGACCAAAAGCGTCTTGAAATTCCCTTCTCTCTCATCGCTGTCTTAAGTATTGTTTATTGTGCTAATGTGTAAGGTTTATTTCCTAAATAAAACTCTTAGGGTGTCTGGTTTTCTAGATGCTCTCTAATTTAAGGATATTGAGACTTTAGTTAATAATATTGCAACCTTTTAAGCTTGTAAGTGGCTTCCAGAGGAAGGTGAAGGGGCTTATTTCCAAGGGGGATTTAAAATGCGAGGGCTTGGCTGTGTGTTGCTGAGGTTTTGTGACCGTGGGGCAAACCAGTGGAAAGCTGTTGGAATCCAAATCCTTGTTGTGCTGAACCAAAGCTGAACTCAAGCTCCCGGAGCTGGCAGGGGAGGCAAGAGGGACAGGGAACGTGAGGATGAGCTGGTCTCACGTTGAACTCTGCCTGGAGGTTGCAGCAGTGACCTCCGCAGGTCCCCCTTCAACCTGAATTATTCCGTGGCTGCCCAGAGACTGAAGTGCAAATCCACCTCCTTATCTGTGTCAGACAAACTCCTTGTCTCTGCTGCTACCTGTGGTGTACCAGCAGTGGCACTGGAAGAGCCGCTCTGTTGGGTTGGCCCAAGGAGACCAGTAGCAGATCCTCGGGGACAGATGTAAAACACGAGACACGAGGCGCTACAGCCATAAAGATAAGGCCTGATTGCCAGTGATTTAAGGGCAAGATCTCAAGCTGTATTATGTTATCCTCCTTATGAGAGCTGCTGGGAATGAATGGTGTCACATGTACACGGAGAGACACCTCAGGAACTCGCAGATGCCCCTCATTTTACCGGTGGGATGGAATTGTGGGGCCAGGGCAGCTCTCTGGGCGACTGCATGTGCTTTGAGGGCCCTTCAACCATGTTCAGACCCTGCTGAGGAGCCAGAGGGGTGGAAGAGGTTGCAGTTCCTTGTAATCAGTCTTGCTTTTCAATCTGGCACATGAACCTGGCTTGTGTAGGTTGGATTCCATGATTTGTGGGACACACAAGATGTCAGTGTTTCACTCCAGAATCCCATCAGGAGGAGCTGGGCTTTGTCTTGCTGCTCACTGGTTTTTATCTTCTCTTCTATGTAAACATCACAAAGCAGAAGTCACCTATTTAAATATCTTCCTTTTTTTGGGTTAAATTAAGAAGAAAAATGGCAATTTGGAGTCTTCTGGGGAGAATCAGGCTGCTCTTACCAATTTTCTGAATCTGAGTATTTCTTTTGCATTATTTCCAGCAAGTTGAACATTGAGGGTCAGTCATCAAATGACACTCGTGCCTGGCTTTCCTCACTCCATGCTAATCAAAGACACCAGGATATATTAATAGTTTGGCTTTGGGAAATTCATTTTTAAGCATAATTATCAACCAACTGTGCCGGGTAAGCAACCCAGACTCCCCAAACCAAGCCGCCTTGCAACCAGACCAGCGCAGGGTTCTTCGAGGCTGAACTGTGGAAGGTGCAGGTTGTTTCCTTTTGTGTACAAATAACAACTGAAACTTTTTTCTTTAGGGGACGAGGTATTTTTATAGCTGATGACTTGTAGCACTTAGAGCATTGTAAAGTAAGTGGAGTTACCTGAACATTACAGGTGTTTTTTGGTTGCGTGTTATGCCGTGAACGTCCTGAAAGGATCTTGTGACACCTGGCTGAAGTACTAGGATGGAATTTAATGCTAACTTATATTTTGTCTTGGCCTTGCAGAAGAGGAAGATGGTGTTTGGGAGAATGGGCTCTCCTACGAGTGCCGCACTCTGCTGTTCAAGGCCGTTCACAACCTGCTGGAGAGGTGTTTGATGAACAGGAACTTCGTGCGCATCGGCAAGTGGTTCGTGAAGCCTTATGAGAAAGATGAGAAACCCATAAACAAGAGGTAGGACGTCTTATTTTGCTTTACCAGGGGTTTATTTGCTTTATTTTGCTTTTATCAGGGTGTTTTATTTTGCTTTATTAGGGTTGGCTCAAGCTTCGTGCTGGAAGAAAGGTTTAATCAAGAGAAGTCTGTGATTTATTCATGAGCCTGGATCTCTGCCCTTCCTCATTTTTTCTGCCTTTTTGGAGTTCTTCAGGGCTTTCTTATGACAAAGCAAGTAGTGCTGAGGGTAGTAGGCAATCTCTTCTGTACTGGTGCTCATGTACAGACCACGGATAAGACTGGAAAAGTGGGTAGATTGGCTAAGTTGGAAAAGAAGGTAGAGCCTTCTAGAAAGGAGGAAAAAGATACCTCTGTGAAGAGATACCGGCCAGTATCTGGGACTAATTCTGCTTGCAAACACTAAACTCGTGGTAGAGAGATCTTTACAGGTACCACATGAGCTCTGGGTCATCTGCATCTTCTGGGAGATGTTGAGAGGAGAGTTTGGAATGGCAGCTCCCGGTCAGAAGGAAGGTGGTGTCTGGGAGCACTGGTGTTAAAAGGATCCGTGTGGCCTCCACACTGAGGGGAGCAGGGCAGGGATAGAATTCCTGATCCAAATTGGAAGGACTTCTCCTCCTGGCTCTAACGTGGTTTGACACGGTCTATGTTGCCTAGCAATAAATAATGAAATGAATAAAAACTAGGTTAGCTGGAACAAGTTTAATCGCTGTTCCCAAATCAGCTTTTAAAATCCAAAGTAATTTAAAGCTTAGATGATGGGGGGGTTTTGTGTGTGTGTGTGTCTGTGTGTGTCTGTGTTAAATCTTGCATGCAGGAAATTTGGAGATCAGTGGCTTTGCTTTTTGGGTGTGGAGTTGGCCATTGTTGGCATCTTCTGCAACAAATTTAAACTTGAAAGAAATTTAGGAGCTGTTTTGGAGCAAAAGAAGCAGAAGCACATGTTTGTGTGTGTTTCTATTAGTAGTTGTGAACTGCTGCTTTTAATTTATGTATAAACTTGTCCATTAGTCCTAAGCATCTCTTTCTCCACCCTGGTCAGGGCAAATGTTTCTTCTCTGGGGTGTCCTTGTCCATCCATTTTTTCCTGTGTGTTGTTGCTATAGATCAATAATAAAGAGTTTACTTTTAACTATTTCAGCCAATACTGTCTTGGCACAGTCTGGGCTTTCCTCCTTTGAGGAGCTGATTGACCAAATTGCCATTTGAAACTAGCATTAGTTATGTTGTGGCATCTCTCACAGTAACTCTATAAAGCTGCCAAAGCTGCTGAAAGCTTTTAAAATAAAATAGCAGCATTCGTTTAGTTTGGAGACTGATTCTTTTTTTAAAGAAGGTCAGGAGGTCAACCTGCTGGATGAAAATGAGGAATTGTGGGCTTACCCACACACCTTCGTCATGTGTAGCCCAGAACTACTGGAAAAATGTGTAAAAAGGCTGGACAGGGCTGTGTAAGAGATTTCATTGTGGGGAAATTTCAGTGTTTCCTACCAGATAGCTCCGGGCCACGTGATGTTCTGAGCACTGGCTTTAGGAAATGAAGTGAGGGGAATGGTTAACAGATGTGAACACTCGTGGCACATTCGGCTCGTCCCTTCTGGGAATATCTAGGATTTGGATAAGCTGGAAAGCTGGGCTCTTCAGAGGCATCTCCCAGCCACGTCCCGTGGGAGAAACCCAGATCTTGCAGTAGGTGCTTGGTGATGCCACCGCTGTAGCTACGAAGTCTGGCACTCTGTGAGGGAGTAGGAAATGTCAAGAGGGATGGTTTGAGTGGATTTTGGTTTCTTGTGTAAATTGGAACACTCTTATAGTCCAAAGGAACATTTCTCTCTTATCAAAAGTCAACTGTGACACTGCAGCAAACTCAACATAAAGGGACTTGCTACCGGCCTGGAAAATGCCCTGACTGTTGCACCTGGGGTGCTGATATGTTCCTTACCAGCCAGCTGGTCTAGGACTAACAAAAACTAAACCTGAATACAACTTTTACATAGTTTTCATTCCTTAGCCTCTGTTTAATCAACCAGACCTATAGGAAATTTATCTTCTTTTTTTGTGTAGATATGGCTGACTTACTTAAAAACCAACCTAAACCCCAGCAACCCCTCCCCAAAGCCACTCTTGTGTGCAGGAGTCGGGATGCACATACCAGTTTTGGAGCTCTAGTTCTGCCTTTGATCCCATATTATATTCTTTGCTGTCTTTGGGGCCGTTCTTTGCATCAACATTCAGAAGCCCTGTGAAGGAATTCCCGTGCCTGTGTAATCTGAAGGCCTTCAGTGTCCTGGGAATGTGAGGTTTGCTACCGATGCGCTTTGGATCAGAGTTTATCCAACCCTGCACTTTGGGGCTTGGCCAGCCACTGGAGAGACTTGTTCCCTGTGTTTTACAGCTCCAGATTTCAGCCAGGTTGGTTGTTCTTGCTGGCAGTCTTTAGTCTCAAAGACTTGGACTGCCAAGGGAGCACTCAGAGCTCTTGGTGGTGGAGGTGACTTCCCGGGGCTGTGGGACCTCAGCCCCTCTTTGTCCCTACCTGTCTCTCTGAAGGATGTGCAAATAGAGCTGTTTCTTTCATTTGAAGCTGATCCCATCTGGATTTTTCCTAGTTTCTGTTTGAAAGCATGTGGTTCCAGAATGGGAGATTTTCTGTTCCCTGCTCTCCCAACAATAGCAGTCGGTCGTGCTGTGCTGTCCGTGTGTGTGTGGGGGCACAGCAGCCGTGGGGCTGCGATTCCTAAGAGCTGTTTGCCTGTGATAACAGACCCTCCAGCAGCTCTGCCTTCCTGGCTGTTGCTCTGGGGTTTTTTTCTCTCCTTGTATCAGGTTATATTAAAAAAAAAAAGTCCATTTCATCAGACACTTAAATTTTCACAGGACAGTCCTTAACGTTCCTAATCTGATGCCGCTGTGGCGCGTGAACAGATGACCAGGGAAGTAAGAATGACTTCTAAGTGTTTGCTGCTTAGTGATGTGACTCCTAAACCAAATAAACTTATTAAATAATATGAGGTCAGTTTAATATCTCTTAAAGATGTTGCTGTGGGAGCAGGAAGCCCTCAGCTGTTTGCATTGTGCCGTCACGTGTCGACGCGGCTGCGGGGGAACAACCGTGACCTGCTCTTCCCTCCCTCCCCTGCTGCTCCCCAGTCTAAAACCAGCCCTGAGCAAAGTGAGACACTCATGGATTTGGTGCAATTTGATCTGGTAGAACAAGTCACGATTCCCCAGCCTGAGGAAACTGTCTGAGGTTTTCAAGTATGTTGGTTCCCCTCCTGTTTATAGATCGGGCAGGGATGGAGCAGCCAACTCCCTCCGTGTGTGTGCTGGGGCTGGTGCTCCTATTTAAATTGGTGATTTCAGCACAACAGCAGTGAAATAAAACACTGAAGAGAAGGCTTTGCTAATGGTCTTAGTTGTAACCAAACAGAGAGAGCATAACGGCCCCTGTATTTGTCACAACCTGTTTCGGTCACTTAAAGCAAGGGAGACACACAAACTCAAGGTGGTTTAAACAACATTAAAGTTTGACAGACAGGAATGTCATTCCCCTTTCTCCTTTCCAGCCAGTTGTGATGTTACTGCCACTTTCATGGTTGCCTATGCTTCATTCCACAATCCACCCCAGAAATGTATGAGACTGTGATCTGCTGCATCCAGATCTGGTTGGCTACTCCAATAACTGTCTCTGGATGAGACTGTTCCTCTTACTCATTAGCAGGGTATACCTGGGATAAATATGATTAGGAAACTTGTCAAATTAAATACTGGTTTAGATAGGATTTCTTTCTGGAGATGAAATCTGACACTCCTAATGAAGCAGAAGAACCCCATGTTTATGTGGAGGGCACCTCTTGCTAAACTTTAACACAATTGAAATACCAGTAAGCAGATAATTGAGTAATCCCAAGTTTGTGGGTGGATCTGATAGACAACTGAAAATCTAGAATTCTAAAAGGTGCTATGTTACTTGTATGGTTGCTTTTTCTTTTCTTCCTTGTTATTGGGAAATAATACAACCACTTGCAGTGGGTGGCAAACCAGAACTGGTGTCTGACGAGTTCACATAAAAAGGCTTTGGGGAAAAAAAAAAAAACAGCAGAGAAAAACACCACACCCCCAAAACAAGTAAAAACCCCCCCAAAATCCCCCCCAAACCCACTTGGAAAAGCACAAGTGATAAGCTTATCACAGCCTGCAAAATGTGACTTGCTGCACAGGTTTCGCAGCTTTTTACCCTTAGTCTGGGTACAGGATTTTATAATGCCAGCCCACCATTCTCTTCTTTTTTTCTCCATGGAAATCCTATTTTAAATACCTGATGTGAACAACAAATATACAACTCCATGGGAAATGACTGCTGAAAAATCTTCCAGGTATCAGTTTGGCTTTATTAGAAACCTTTGTACACGCAGTTATCTTGATTTCAAGGTGTGCTTATCATAGTTCTGGATACAGGGATTTTTTTTCTTTATTCTCTACCTCATCTTGCCAGGAGGAAGAACTGGCCCCAGTGGGTGTGATCCCTGATTCCTGGGTGGAATGGCCGCGGTGTGGGGACTGTGGGGGGTGTTGTTTTTTTAGGTTGTGCCGTGGGGATGGTCCCAAAATGTCTGTCTGGATGAAGCAACAGCACTGGTGGCATCAGCTGTTGGTGCTTGGTCTCCACTGCCCTTAAACAAAGGCAGTGCTGTGCCTTTGGTCTTTCTGACCCACATTTCTCCCTCATCCCCCTTTTGGCTGCCTTCTTCCCATTTCCCGTGGCTCATCTTCCCACAGGAGCTGAGTATCCTATCCCTTGATCCCCTAGAACAGTGCTGGGAATTATTATTAATTCCAAACAGGATTTCTGGGTGCTAAAGCTCCAAAATTCCTTCATCCTCGAGTTAACCAGAAGAGCAACGTGCAGCCCCAGCTTTGGGCTTTATTTCTGTGTATTTAGTTGGCAACAGTAATAGCTGGAACCAAGTGGCTCTTCCTTGGAATATTTCCTATGGAGGCTGCCCGGCTCTTTGCAGTATAAATTTCCTCCCTATGTTAATCTTTAAATCAAACAATGTCAACATTTTTTTACACCGGCTCTAATGAGGCTGTTCTGGCATCGTGTCCCGGCAGGAGAGCAGGTGATGTTTTTCCTTTGACTGGAGACAGCTGGAATTGAGAGCTGCTGTAAGTAGGACAGTGCAGGATAAACAGCAGGAGCTGAGAGCATTGATCACATGATTGTCTCTTTGGAATATTGGGTTGCTACAGAGACTACAAGCAGACAAATTTAGCACTTTACATCACAAAGCAGTTTTCTCTTATTTAGCTTAAATTACACTGGTAGTTGGTTCATCAGGAAAAAATGATACGACTCTTGGTTTTTAGCTTTCAACAATAAATCTGCTCTTTTTGTTCACTGAACAATGAAATAACACAAAACCCATCCAGATACTTGAGATTTTGTTAAATGGCAATTTTGTAATGCATTTTCCATTTTGAACTTTGGGAAAAAAAAAAAAATCTGGCTTAACAAGATATTTGTAAATGTTTCAGGATGGGAAAGAGCAATACATGGAAAGCTGTTACACTGGCTTTGAAACACAGTGATGTCTAAGTATTCCCCATTCCCCAAGTCTGTGCTGGATCCTAATCCTTTATAGCACGTGGATATTTCTCGGGGAAGGCTCAGCTTCAGATCACTGAGATTTGCAGCCTCAGAATTAAAGGATGCTAAAATATAAGGTGACAGGTTTATTAGTCTCACTTAAGTGCTGAAATAAAGCAACATGAGCAAACTCTTTTTGTAGGATTGTTTGTAATTGTGTCTGGAGAAATGCAGACCTTTTGTGTTATATATACACCCCTTTTTGTGTGTGTATATATATAAACTTGCTGCATTCTGAAAAAATCAGGTTTTTTAGTGCTGCTTTTTAGTGTCTTGGAGTTTTAGCGTGTACAAAAATAATTTTTTTTTTTTGTTGTTGTTCGTTTCAGCCTTGTCTTTATTGGGGTGAAGCTCATGAATGATGAAGTTCATTGAAAAATGTGCAAGTCCAGGGTGACTATGGCTTAGTCTGCAATACAAACCACTTGCTGCATTCCTGTTTGTTTTAGTGCACGCAGTGTGCTTACGGAATAAATACATATTTTTAACTCTCTGGTCCAAATAAATTCCAAACATCCCCAGCTGGGCTGGGAGAGCCTTTTGACAGGAATCATTAGTGGTGTGCTTTGAACTGGAAGTTTTGCTCCTTTGCTACTGCTTTGTGTTCCCATCCCAACCAGCTTTGTGCTGTATTTCCCTCCCTGGCCATGGGGAGTTCCTGGGAATGTCAGAGGGGTGTTTGCTGCTCCATCTCTTTGTCACAGTTATATATATGAGATATATACATTTATAACCTCTAGAGAACGAGGAGCTGATGTCTCTTGCCCTCTGTTTCCCTCAGTGCTTAAAAAGCAGAACAACCCTCCCGAAATAACTGAAACAAAACAAAAACAAAAAACCCCTTCTGAAGCATCTCATAATTAAACAATTGATGTGCTTGCCTTGTGTGGGTTTTTTTCCCTCTTTAATTTCTTAAATCGAGAATATTTTCCCTGGCAATTACTGTTGGTGCTGTGTTAATATAACAATCTAATTTTGGTGTTTTACTTATATTTTGCTGATTACAGCAAGTGAATACTTAATTTCCTGCTCCTTTGTAGTGAGAATTAAGTTTGTGGGGTTGGGTAATTCAGGATTGGGGTGGGTGGGAATTGAAGACGCCCTGTTTAAACCAAGATGGGGTTTTGGAGCAGGAAGGGTGTGAAGGGGGTGGTGGAGAAGCTGCTCCTCTTTAGTGCTCTGGGGTGTTCCAGCTGCACCTGGGAGGGCTGGATTGTCCCAAAAAGTGTTCTGAGCAAAGCCCTCACCTGTGCTGGTTCCTTCCTCGACCTGGCTAAAGGGAAAAGATAATCAACAGCAGTCAAATAACTGAACAGGAAGGGGCTCTGTGGGGTTTGTGTGTCACCTTAAACCTTTTTCCTATTTACATTTTTATTTCAGAGAGAACATATTTAATGGTAAGACCAAGAATTTACTGTAGAAGGCTTTACTGGAGAAGAATTTCCTGTTTTAAAAAGGAGCTGCTTTGATCCTTCGAATTCATTTGAGGACTGGTCTGGGGAAGGACAGCCCTTGGAGATGTTCTCCTTGGGCACAGGGATGCAGCTCTTGGGAGCCCTCAGCTCTGTGCTGAAATTACTGTCAGCCTGTCCTAGTATATTGATTTTTTTTCTTTTTTTTTGGGTGCAGATGCCCCAAGGATTCTGGGTGCTGGCCAACACCCACCAATTTTGGGCAATCATTTGATAGCAGACCGAAATAGAGATGCACGTTAATTAATTCATCGGAGCCTTCCAAGTGCAGCTGATGCGTTTGTGCTCCCGAACAAGGTGTGTTCTGCCCCGTCCCAAGGGCGATGCCGGGATCAGACCTGGGACAGGAATTCTCCCCTGCACTGTCCGTTTTTCCTCCCTCGGGGAAGGGCAGAATTGTGTAGTTTACAAGGATTTGGTCAATATTTTGGTAAGCTCGGCAGTGCTCTGGCTCAGGAGGAGCTTACAGAGACAAGCCAGGAAAACAGGAGATAGGAATTATATAAAACAAACAAACATCTTCTCTCTCAGTTGAAACATCTAGATGCTTTATTTTTTTTATTATTATTTTTTTTTAATTTACTATTAAATGTGCTGCGGGGTCTTTTATTTGGAAATAAAAGGGGTGTCAGTCTGGGGGCCTTGAGCCAGGGGCGGTTTCGAGTGTCCCTGAGTGGGGATTAGCGAGGCCCTAATGCAGCCAGTGTTTGGGAAGCACTTTGAAGATCTAAAGCCTTACTTCGGGACTAATGTGGAGACTAAACCCAGACCTAATTACCTTTTTATCAAGAACATTTCAGGTTTGCTAATGGAGATGTGCAAACCTCATGTGCATGGGAATTTGAGTGTGGTTTCCCCTCCTACCCTGCAGGTTTTCTTGCAAAGGTAGAAGTAGAAATTGGATTGAAATTTTCCACAGCAGCTTCTCAGGTTTTTTCCCCCCCCTCCCCATAAAATAATAATCCTTTGTTTCTGAACCTAAAACATCTTTGTTTTGTCTGATTAGAGGCAAGAGGGAGCAGGGGGAATCAAATGGGTTTATACAAATGTATTTTAATGGAGCGTAGATGAGGGCTGAATGTTGCTTCGAATAACATTATTCCCAAGGACTGCCTCTGTGCTGTTTTATTTTTTTTATTTGCTTTTAAAGTTGTTTTCGGTGTTGGAACTGCTTCTGGTGTGTTCAGATGAAAATTCAGTTTGTTCTGATGATGCTTGATAACATCTGTATTCCGAGGTCAGGTGGAAATGGGATTATTGATGTCTCAGTTCTGTGATTAGGACTTCAATGAAATATTAATGGAGCAACTTTTTATTCGGGGTCAGACAAGAAAAAGAGATTTTTATTTTTTTTTTTTGAGAGTTAGGGGGTTTTTTTGGTATTTTCTGTTAGAATACCTACCACTATACATTGTAAAAGTACAAAAAGGGGAAGGTTATCAATGCTAACTTTAAAACAAGCAATTATTTTATTGCTGTTTCTCTACCTCAAGGATGTCACTGACTCTCTGCTCATGTGCAGTTACATTTCGAAGTGTTGAGATGGAGGTGTTTGTTTTTTGGTTTTTTTTTTTTTACATTTCAGTCCTCAGACGCTCTGCACAAATTCTCAGTGATCTGAGGCACCTAAAATAGTCTGCAAATAGAGATGGGCTGAACAGGAAACCACCAGCCTGTTCTGTTACTGTGTCCTGGGCTGAATTGTGCAGATAATTTGCCTATTTACCCAAAAGTGACAAGGAGGTACTTTTCTTTTTTTTTTTGCTTGATTAGAATTTTTGGCTGTGAGGTGAATTGTTGAGAAGATTAGAGAAAGACTTGCAGAAATGGTGGAGATATCAATATATATATATAATTATTATTACTTTTAAATTAAATTTTGGTTAGGTTTGGAATGTCCCTCCTAAGCTGAGGTTGAAGCAGCATTTTGCACTAAGGGAATGTACAAGTGTATGAATTTAAAAAAAAAAAATCAAAACCATTCATGGTGACAGAGTTTCTTGCTGAGTCCATAAACCAGTGGATGTGGGGACATCCAGTCCCTTACAGAGCTCTGGTTCTTTCTATTCCCCCTTTTCTCCAGCCCCTGCAGAGAGCTTCGTTGTGTATTGATAACCTTTTTTCCTTTAAATGGGATTCTTCATTTCTTGTGATTATTTCCCGTGCACTGAGGTTTTCTGAAGTTCTGGGATCTGCCAGAAATGACATTCAGTGGGAAGAACCAGATTCTGCATGACCAGCTCCAGAGAAACTTAATGCTGTGTTTGAGTCCATGAAGTGTTAGTTTGGCCTCCCATGTTAGGCTTTAGTTCAAAGCAGAGGAGCTGCTGTGTGTCCTGAGTGGACTCTCCCTCAGGCTGAGTTTAGGGACAGCACCACATTTATTCTGTATTTCTCCTGTTGAACAATCTTACCCTCTTTCCATGAAGGGGCTTTGCTGCCCCTCTGAAAGCACTTAAAGAAATACCCCCAGTGCTGTGCATTGTTCTGCTGCTGGACACTTCAATTTATATCCAGAATTGGTGCAAAGGTGGTAATATTTGGGTTTTCCAGGCTGAACTGTAGCCCAGTGGATGGTGCCCTCCATGCCATGGGAGCAGAGTGCAGCTCTCCTTCTCTTCCTGTGTTATTCTGTTGGAAACTTCTCCCCTGCTGAGCTGGGGAAGAAAAGGGGTTTAATTTGGGGTTTTTTTTCGTTTTGTTTTATTTTTGGGTTTGGCTTTTGCCTGGTGACCTTGAGTTTTCCTTGCTGCTCCTCAGCACTGGTTTTGCAGTGGGATGAATTGAAATGCTCCTGTTGTCATGCTGATGCCTCCCTTTGTCTTGGTTTATCTGAATGCCATCAGATTATGCTGACCTTTATCTGGGGAACAATGGGGTGTTTACAGGAGATGTAGCTTAATTGCATTTAAAGTGTATTTAAAGAATATGTGCTTTTATTTTTAAATTTTGTCTCGCTTATCCTGAGCTTCTGAATTGTTGTCTGTCACTCAGAAGGGAGACACCGCCAACTCTTTCCCCTTAAACCATCCAATATGGTTTTTAAAATAAAATTCAATTGGAAAATCAGTCTTCCACCATTTGCATAAGGATTAAAGTTTAATCAGATTTCGATACAGGAGTTTAGTGGCGTGTCCTGGCCACGTGAACTTAAAATCATCAACAAGACGCTCAGCTCCATCCCCACTGCCTTTTGGAAACCACCTTTTCCTGGGATTCCTGAGCTCTGCCGGGAGTTGTGGGGGACTGAAGCACTTGTGCTCAGTGCTGTCAATGAATACCGGTGATTCTCTCATCTGGCTCCCGCCCTTTTTGTTCCTAAACCCCAAACCAGCAGTCAGCAAACCTGGAGATCTGTTGGCCCCGGGAGCAGCTCCTCGCTGAGGTCGCTGCATGTCCTGCTCTGAGGTGCTGCAGTCACACCCTGCTGGGGGTTCTCTCACCCCCGAGCTGGTTCTGATCCTCAGTTTTCCATGTGCTGGTTGGCAGAGCCGTGTGTTTGTCCCTGTGCCCACTCTCCTCCTCATCGTGGTGACTCTTTGGGGTGAGACAGTGCCCTGATCCATGTCCCTTTTCGTGGATTTATCTGACTGTGCCAACACCAGAAGTGTTTTTCCCCTTTACTCTTTACCATCCCACCATCAGCCTCTGGGAAGGGAACACCTTGGAAATGACACTACAAATGTACCCAGCAAGTGCAGCTGTGGGGTTGTGTTTTATAGGGCTGTTCAGTGCCTGAGTCTGTGGGTCCTTCCTGCCCTGGAGCTGTCTGTCTGTCCCAGGAATGCTTTGTGTTCTGCTGGAGACCAAGGAACTCAAGAGTTCCACGAGGCCAGAGGGGCCTGCACTCCGACCTAAGCATGGGGTGGTGGGGTTGTATTTTTGGGGAGACAGTGGGGTTGCATTCATTGTTAGGCTGCAGTAGTTCCTGGAATGTCTTCTCCCTTGGACCACACAACCCCGCCATGTATCTGCTGTTTTGATTGGCTTAATTTAGTGCTTCCCTTGACTTGATCCCTTTTTCCCCCAGCCTGAGCAGTGTTTGCTGCTCCCCTCCTTCCACAGGAGGATTTATTTTCTGTCCATTCGTTCAAGAAGTGCTTCTCAGGTTCTCCTTGACTTTGGTCTTTCTCTGGCCGTGATGTTGGACCTGATTTAATGTCCAACGTGAGCAGCATCTTTTGCTTTTAAACATGTACTCTTTCCCCTGGGGGAGTGTGTCAGTCTGGCACACACTTGGGATCACTTGTAGCCAAGATAACTGAGGAATGTTACCTTGACAGCTTCTTTAAGAAGGGGAAGAAAGGGTTTTTCAGCTGGAACTTGCTATGAAGATGTCTTGCTTCTGTGGCATCTGCTTGGTTTTGCCTTCCTTTCTTCCTGCCCTCTAATTAAAATTGGTAAAATGTATTTCACATAAACCACTGAATTGATGGGTAAAATGTTGTGCCAGTTGTCCCTGGGGAGGTCAACTGTGTTTTTGTGTAACAACAACATGAGCAGGGCTGCAAAAATTGGGAAGTCCTTGGGAGGGAGAAGGTTTCATGTAGGTGCTCACCAGTAACCCTGTCCACCACTCAGAAAACAGCATTTAATGCAGAGTTGAGTGAAGGAGAAATGTTTATTGTTGGGATGGGTTTTGCTGTACAAGCTTTTTTTTCCGCTGGATCTCTGGACCATGAGAGACACTGTCAGCGAAGCATCTGGTATTAAACATTGACACTTCCTTAATGACTTTAATTAACAATGTCTGGAGCTTTGTTGTTTTGGGCTGGTTTTTTTAAATTTTATTGATTGTATCTTCCCTTTCGTGTGCAGGTATGGGCTTTCATTTTTAGTGACTTGATTGGCTTCAGGAACCTGAAGATAAGATTCAATTTAAATAAGAAAACAAACCCACTTCTCAAAGCTGTTGCCGTTCTTTTGGGCTTTTCAATAAGTCTGATATGAAATTCTCTGCATCTGTGACAGGAGGACCTGGATACGACCTCATTACAAATAATCCATGATCAGAAATAGTTGTGGAGATTTTTAATAACTGTAAAGAAAAAGACATCAACTTATTTGAAGTTTTATGCTTAATACTTCTTTTCTCTCCCAGTGAGCACTTGTCCTGCTCCTTCACCTTCTTCCTGCACGGGGACAGCAATGTGTGCACGAGTGTGGAGATCAGCCAGCACCAGCCCGTGTACCTGCTCAGTGAGGAGCACCTCACGCTGGCCCAACAGTCCAACAGCCCCTTCCAAGGTGGGTTTTGCAGCCAGGGCTGAGGATTCCGCATCAGTTGGGCCTTGGAGTGGCTCAGAGTGAGGGTTTGTGGCAGAGACTGGAGTGGGAGCAAAGCTTTAGCCGTGGGTGATGTGTCCTGGCTCTTTCTGTGAGTGGGTCATTTGCATATTCATCTCCTGGCACATAATCAAGTAATTTGTCTTCACCACACAGTAAACTCAATTTCCAAGTATTGTCCTATTGGTGACTTAAATATTGTGCTTTTTCAATGGGCTTTATAACCCCCACATGCCTCCATCAGCCCCTCTTGTGGAAATGCCCTTCTGACTCAACACACTTCACCTGTTCCCTCCCCTTCCCCTTTTTCATGTCTGGCTCTTCCTTGCCTGTAAATCCCTGTGGTTCCACCAGCAGATGCAGGTTCTGCTCTGCAGGACAGAGGAGTGCTGGGGCCCGAGTCTGCTCAGGGGGATGTTTGATCCTTGCCTGTCTCAGACCCTGGTGCTGCTGTGGAAATCAGTGCCCTGCACGAGCACACACCACCCTCAGTTATTGATGCTCAGTGGCCAAACTTGCTCTTTTTTTGTTTTTGGAATGCAACTTAACTCTTCTTCCCTAATATGGACAAGACTAAACACGACCCAGATGATTCCCTGAGCACGCTCTGTTGTTGTAACAAGCTGAATGAAAGGATGAGGAAACACCTTAACTCTGCCAGAATTTGGAAGTGTTTCTTTATCCCACCTGTGTCTGAGACTCCTTGCAAGCCAGGAGGAAAACTTGCCTGTTGCTTGTTTGAATTAGATTGGTTTGTAGTTCTTATTGTGGTACCTGAATTCTCACAGTAGTATAAATTTAACAATGTGTATCTACTGCTAAAAGTCAAACATGATTAGGCTGCATTTTGACAGTTGTTTGTGTGCTGTGGCTGCAATAACAGTGCTGCCGTTTCGGAGGGGCAGAGTGAGTTTTGGGCAGATAAAACCTCCGGTGTATTTTGATTTATAATCTCCAGTGTGTTTTGATTTACCTTCTAGTAATCCTGAGCCCCTTTGGGTTGAATGGCACACTCACAGGGCAGTCCTTCAAGCTTTCTGATTCATCCACAAAAAAGCTTATTGGGGAATGGAAACAATTCTATCCTGTCACATCCAACTTGAAGGAGGGATCGGAGGAAAAGCAGGAAGAAATGGACTGGGAGGATGATTCTTTAGCTGCTGTTGAAGTCCTCGTTGGTGAGTACTCAGATTACCTTTTAATTACTGAAATGAACTGGCTGATTAGGGCTGCAAAGTTCTGAATGCAAGTGGCCCCATTTTATTCTTTTTGCAACCCTTTGCAGTGGCTGTTGGGGTTTGTTTTTCTGTTTGATGCTCAGGACTATCTAAGATGAGTTATTATTTGAAGTGGATTTTGCAGAGCTGCTAGCAGCAGGTCTTTATCTTGTGTGCCCTGAGAGACAAGATGTTTTTTTAAATGAATAATTAAGAGAATAAAAAATGCCTGGACTCTCCCTGTTGACATCTGAGCTGCATCAAAGGCAAGTTGTCCTGTTCCAGAGCCGGTGCAAATTCAAACGGAACAGATGTGCCTCTCAGGGATGGCTTCAAACCCACAGTCCTGGAGAACCTGATGTACTCAGGCACTGCCTTTATGTGCTGCTGTTCCTAAAATCCCAGCCCCTGCATGCAGCAGTTTGTTCTCTGCCAAGGGCTGTTGACCTTTGATTTGCCAACTGATGCAGTCCCTTCTCCAAAGGTGCTGCAGTGGTGGCTGGAGACCCTTGTGCTGATGGGAGCATTGTCAGTGTTAAATGATACTAAAAACTGTGTTTTCAGTCTTTAGAAAACAAAATGGTAGCAGCAAGTAGCAACCTGTCCCTGCCAGGGCTGTCTCTGCCCATGTGCACAAAGCCCTTTTTATTCATCCACCCAAATCTTCTGGATAAAACAAATAAAGTAATGATGAGGGTGACAGCAGAAGTTTTGCCCAAGCAGAATGCTTCAGTAGGTAGAGAAGAGTATGTAAGCTTAGGAGTGGCTGCTGAAATGATGCATTGGATGATCTGAAGTGTTAGTGTTTGGTAAATAACCGTGACATGTACCGTTTGCAGCTGGGGTGAGGATGGTGTACCCGGCGTGCTTCGTCCTGGTCCCTCAGACAGACATCCCTGCCCCCAGCACTGTGGGGGCACCCCACTGCTCAACCACTTGCTTGGGTGTCCACCAAGTGCCTGCTGCCACCAGAGACCCTGCCATGTCCTCGGTGACTCTGACCCCGCCAACATCCCCGGAGGAAGTTCAGACAGGTAGGGCAGAGTGATCTCCTCACGAGGGCAGCGCGTCCAGGGCTCCTCCTCCAAACCCAGCACTGTCTGGAGAGGATCCAGGTGTTCCCAGTGCAACTTGTTATAAAACCCCACATTTCTTTAGTGCAAAGTTCATTGTAGTAAACGCAGTTTGTGTTGTCCAGCTGTGGCCAAAATGGGCTCAAACTTCCGTGAGGTGTGACATCAGAACTGCTGCTGTACCTGCTGTGGTTATCTGGTCCTTTTGGTTGCTGTGGGGAAGTTCTGGGGTTTTTTTCCCCTCTGTTTATTTTCGTGTCTGTGTTCTGCCATGGCTTTATAAACCTTGTGCACTCCATCACTGGGGAGCAAGGTGGTATTTTCAGCTTTTTTCACAGCCCAAGGAAGATTCCTTGTAGCTGGGTTTCCAGGAAGGCTGTGTGCCCTCTGTCCTGGGTGTGAGTGGTGCTTATGGGAAACTGCTTTAACTCAGGGATAGTTTCAGGTGACTTATATAAATATATTTTATTGTGCAGAAGAGGTTTTATTTCTTTTTTTCCCCCAAGCTCTTCTGTTACCTGAGTTTGACCCTTCTTTAAATGATAGTGTTGGCTTTGCTCAAGTTATTTTCTTTTTCAGGTCAATAGCTGATTCAAAAATAAAGAACAACCAGCACACTTACAAACATATATGGTGCCTTTTTTCTTAGTTATAATAATCTGCTACTACTCCTACATTTTCCATGTGTTTTTATTTCCTAACATTGAGTCAAGAAGATATTTTTCTCCCTGTGGTGACTGAATTGGAGCTGTGAGTGCTTTGCCCCGTTGCCTAAAGCTGTTCCTCTGGTGCTGTTTTCAGTTGATGCTCAATCTGCCCAGAAGTGGGTGAAGTTTTCCTCGGTTTCAGATGGATTTATCTCTGACAGTACCAGCCACCACGGTGGTAAAATCCCCAGGAAATTGGCCAACCAAGTGGTGGACAGAGTTTGGCAGGAGTGCAACATGAACAGAGCACAGAACAAGTACGTACTCACCCCGTGAAACTAAAATTACCCACAGGATCCTGTGTGTTCCTTGCAGAAAGTAGCTCTGTTAAAGATGCTCCAGAAGGTGCTTTACTCTCACAATAAACCATTTTAAAGGAGTTAATTTTTCCCTGACTATTTAGGAATGATTTATGTAGTTCTCGGTTCAAGATGTCAGTAAAAGGCTATTTATCATTTCTTTGCTGAGCCCTGTGTCACAAAAGTGCTCTTGAGCTTTGCCAGAAGATAAGAAAAGAACATATGTTGATCCCAAATAACTCTCCTGGTGTTGAATCCTAGGAGGAAGTATTCTGCTACATCAAATGGCTTGTGTGAGGAGGAGACAGCTGACAAGGTGGCATCCTGGGATTTTGTTGAAGCCACGCAGAGGACAAATTGCAATTGTTCAAGGTACAGGACTTGGCAGAGCTGCAGCCCAGAGATGTTCCAGGAGATTGAAGTGCTCGGGAGAGGGCTCCTGATCACTCCTCCAGGAGTAATTAAGCAGTAGCTGCTTGTAGGACAGCTGTAACAAAATTTGTATCTCCTCTCCTAAATGTCATTGTAGGTCTTGAAGCTCTGCCCAGTGAGTTAATGCAGGGGTTTGATTGGAGTGAATCGTCCGAGTTGCCGGTGCAGGGACAATTCCTGAGTCCTGGGCTGGAGCTCCATGTGTACATGGGTAGAACTATCTCATGGGGAACTTTCTCAGGCTTCAATGGAAAGGGAATGCCTATTTATTTAGGATTTAAGCTCCTTTTCTAGAGGGCTGTGGCATTAATTAGCCTTGAAGGGAGCAGGCTGGTAATCAGGAGCAGGATGGTTGTGTTTGGATGAACGTGACTCGGAAACCCAAACCTGCCTGGCTGTTCCACGGGGGGCTGTGTGGGCAACTGCTTGTCTGGGACTGGATGCCACTATATGGGGCAAAAAAAGGGATCAAAACCCAGGGGGGAAACCCTGAATTTAACGTTCAGATTTTGTTCTGACTTTCTCTTTGAGCCTCCTAATGCAATGCCACAGACTGCTAATGCAGGTGCTTAAAGGAATGGAAACATTCATTTTGGTGAATTCTCCATTTCCCTACTTAGGGCACATACTGATCTTTAGGTGCCTGAAGTGTTGCAAAAGGTCTGAATGCTTTCTCTGATTTAAATGTTACACCGATTGCCTTGCAATGGATATTGGTACCTTAAAAAAAAAATAAGGAGGATGTGGCATTTTGCTAGAAATGTGGTTTTTTTGACTCTTCTGTTGAATGGTTGGTCTAAATTCTGTGGAACTACTTGTGTCCTGAGAAGAGCTGGGATGTGGGGGAGGATGAAATACTCTGATAAAGGAGAATTTAGCTACAGTAGCACTAGTTAAGAGAAAACCAATCAATTAACTAGCTGAGATGTGCGTGAGAAATACGCAGCTACCTAAAACAAATTGCAGAGACTTAAACCCCCTTATTGTTCCCCATGTTTTGAATCCTAAGGGGTGAAAAACATGTGGATGTGTACGAGAGTTTAAAGTAAAAATAGATTTTGATACCTCTTACCTCTTATCCCTGCCTAATCCTGTTTTTTCAATACAAGGGCTGCTTAACTTTGCTAATGGGAGAGCGGCACTGAGGGTGGCTGTGCAGTTCGATAGCCCAGTCACAAGCACTTCATTCTGGCTTGCTTTATTTCACGTGCCTCGTCCTGTCAGGTGCTCCTGAAGGTTGGCATCTTGAACTTCCAGACGAAGTGGTGAAGCTCGAGTGCACGTCCAGGGTACAAACTCAGCTGTACTAATGCAGCTGAGTTTTTCTTTTTCCCCCACTCGCTAAATTTGTCGACAGACGGCTACAAAAGCTTCGAAATAGCTTCTGTAGGACTGGGCTTCTTGGTTCTTGGTGTTAATTCTCTCCTCCTTAACCCACTGAGGCCTGGGCAGCACTACTGGTGCTTGAATTCAAGAAGCCATTCACTGATTCCCGTGTCGTTCCACTGATTCATCGGTGCCGGCAGGAGTTAAAAGCGACGACATGCTCACGTGACAATCTATTTCTGTTAAAGCAGTTATAAAATGCTGTCTTCATTTTGAGGATTCTGTGTGTGTTTGGCTCACAGGACAGATTTTATAGGTTGTTTTTTTTTTTTAAAAGGTGTTCTGAACCCTTGCAATGCCGCTCAAGCCACCTGGGTGGTGGTCAGGAAGAGGCAGGTTCACATCAGTGCCAGGCTTGTTTCATGGCTCAGAAGCAGGTTCTTGTCTAGTGAAAATGAGCACAGGAGACATATTTGAAAGATTAACTTGAAGTCTTTTCCCCACTGTGTTAACTCTGCAGGCACAAAAATCTCAAAGCAAGGAATTCAGGTCAGCAGGGCCAGGCTCCACCCGCGGGCCCCCAGCCGCCGGCGGCCCCGAAGCACAAGGCCACCGAGAAGCAGGACAAAGGGGACAAGCCCCAGAAACGCCCCCTGACTCCCTTCCACCACCGCGTCTCCGTCAGCGATGACGTTGCCATGGAGGCAGACTCAGCCAGCCAGAGGCTGGTGATGGCTGCTCCAGACAGCCAAGTGAGGTTCTCCACCATCAGGACCACCGATGTAGCAAAGACCCCTCAGCTGCACAACCCGGACCTGGCCAGCTCCCCGCAGCCGCCCCCGCTCAGCCCGCACCCCTGCGACGGCGTCGACGAGGGGGTGCCCAAAGCCCCCTCCACCCCCCAGAGCCAACACTTCTACCAGATGCCAACCCCAGACCCCCTGGTGCCCACCAAGGCCATGGAAGACAGACTGGATGGCTTGTCCCAGCCTTTCCCGGCTCCCTTTCCCGAGGTCATAGAACCCACCATGTACGTCGGTACTGCCGTGAATTTGGAGGAGGATGAAGCTGATGCCACTTGGAAGTATTACAAAGTTCCAAAGAAAAAGGATGTGGAGTTCTTGCCACCCCAGCTTCCAAATGATAAGTTGAGAGATGATCCAGTAATACCTGCTGGACAGGAAAATGTAACATCGGTTACAGAGTAAGTAGTGCTTGATGCTGGAGTACCAGCACGGGAAGGGAGGCAAGGGAAGGGCCAAAGGCAGGAGTTCCTCAATGATTAACATGGGAGCAGAACCCTGAACACAAGATGATCCTTGTGAGATGTGAGCACAAAGCACAGATCTGTAGCAAGATTGCAGGTTTTTCTCGTTTCAACTCCGATTTAGCAGATCCCAATGACATTTGTTTTTATACTGTAAAATTAATCCGTAGCCAAATTATGCCTGTTTGGGACTCAGAAGGAAATAGCTTTCTCATTTTAGGATTTGCTTTCTTCGTTATTTGAAGAAAACATGGATGGTCTCACTGAGGGATCCTGGGGAAGTTTTTTCTCCCTCAGTTCTGCTCTTGTTTTCACTCAGTGTTTAAATGATGTTTAAATGATGTTTGAATGAACACCGGGGAAGCTCATCTGGTTTTCTGGAAGAATTTAACTTTGAATAGGCAGCAATTCTTTTCTAATATCAGAAATTTCTGCCTGTAATAAGGGACACAAACTGACAGTCTTGCACATGGTACATTCCCTGTGTTATGCAAAAGGCCTTCAGGATTTGAGCTTATTCAAAGAAAACAAGTGTCTGTCGTGAACTGCTCTTGGGCCTCAGATGGTGTGGGAAACCCTTGTTCATTAGGACATGAAACACTTATTTATTTTGTCTTTATATAAAATAACATTGTATTGAAATACAGTAAGTGTAGTTTATATTTAAAATATGTTTTTGTTGAATAAATAGAATTTATTTTTGAAAATTAGTGTTATTGAGCACCAGCTTTTAAAAGGTTCTGCTCTGCTGCTGTTTGAATCAGGATAAAGGAACTGGTCACCTTTTTTTGATGCTAAGCCTTAATAAATTATGGAGTTCAGGGGCGAAGGAGGAAAAGAATAACACTGGTGGTTTTAGTGTTAAAATTTATATTTGAGCTGTTTTACTGCAGAATGAATGAACTTGGATTTTTTTTAACTGGCAAAACAAGAAAAAACTCCCCAAAACCCCAAACCACCACCTCCAAAACCCTCAAACCGTAAGACCCAAAAGCCTGAGGCAGAACCTTCGGGGCTGTGTCTCCTTTGCTGTTGTCCTGAGTAAGAAATTCCCTGTCTCCCGTCTGCCCCAGCACTTCCCTGGGAGGCCACGCTGCTGGAAAAGGGTGGCAGTGGGAAGCAGCAGGTGCTGACAGGGCTGTTAACAGGAGTCTGAGCTTCCCAGGGCTGGGACTTGGAGACAGAGGTGACAAACTTGGGCTCAGGGCCGTGACTGAGGACTTCAAAGTGCACCCAGAGCTGCCTCTGTCAACTCACTTGCTGCTGCTGATTTTTGCTCCACGTTTTTTATCCCTCTTCAGATGAAAGGAGACGCTTCCTGTGATCAGCACCAATTAGTGAGGGTTTTTCTTTTAGGATTTAGTGTGTTTAGTTTGGGGTTGAAGAGTTGAAGCAACTCCTAACCAGGCAGGGACTTGGAGCTTGATTTTCTGCTCCACTGCTGGCGGTGGGAAGCGGGTGGAGGCAGGACGAGGAGGGGCCGTGTAGGGACGCTGGGAGAGGCAGCAAATGTGTTGTAGTTATTGGAGCTGTGTGCTCACACTTGGTAGGCAGCTCTGGTGTTCACTGTTTCAAGTTTTAGATTAGCTGCTGCATGTCTCGGCTCTTTCGAGGTGGGCATTTATAGGAGTTTTAGGGCTTTTTTTTAAATTCACATCAACCAACCAGATATTTCCCTTTTTTTTTTTTTTTTTTT
>VXAY01001468.1:1220313-1247347 GCA_013399855.1 Oxyruncus cristatus | reverse complement strand
TTTTTTTTTTTTTGGAAAACCAATTTCTAGGAAGGGTCTGTGGCAAAGGAAAACTGTTCCCATGTTCTTTCTCACAGCCATAGTTGACAGGGATGTGCAGGAAACCTACAGCTCCTAATCACAACAGCTTTCTACTTGCCAATATCTCTTTTTCCTGGTGCAATGTTATATTTGTAAAACTAATACTCCTGATAGAAAAATCCCTAATTTCTGTGTATTTACCGACTCGAGTTTTGGCTCAGAACATTTAGAAAAGAAAAATGCTGATGAAGGCAGATGTGGTTTTCTTGTTTTCATTAGTAAATGAGGTGTTGGAGTGCTGGAAGCTTCGTTTGTATCGATCTGAGTGATATAAGTGTCCCTAAACACAGGGACACTTGTGAGCTTTACTCGTGGTTGTTGCCTGGGCTCTTTTTTTGGGAATGGCACTGAGTAATTCTGTAACCTGCCGAGTTTCTCTGGGTGGATGTGGATAGTTTAACACACTTGTACTTTATAATAAATGACAGCTCTGACCTGGGATAAATTGCTGATCTTTACGTGAATTGACAGTGCTGGAGGAGAGCTGGGCAGGATGAATCACAGGGCTGTGTCTGACGTGTGCAAGGAGCTGATGTTAAAGCACTAATGACTTCATCTTCAGCCCAAAGAAGTTCTCTGAGGCTGGGGTGGGAAGGAAGGAAGTGGGAAGGGGAGATGAAGTTGCTGTGTGATAGCAGAAATAATTCCATGTAATAAGTGATAAATAATTCCTTTGTGATTTTTCCTTTCCTTCTGCTCAGATTAATGGTGCAATGTAGGAAACCTTTGAAGGTTTCAGATGAACTGGTGCAACAGTATCAGAGTAAAAACCAATTCCTGGCAGCTGTAGCAACAGAGGCTGACCAGGAGCCTGAGATTGATCCTTATGCCTTTGTGGATGGTGATGTGGAATTCCTGTTTCCTGACAGTAAAAAGGAGAGGCAGAACATTGAGAGGGAGGCTGGGAAGAAACACAAGGTGAGTAAAAGAGTGAGGACGCAACCGGTGATGAGATTAACCCAAATCGCCTCAGGCAGCAGATACGATTTAAATCCTTCTCCATTTCCTGAGGAGTAAATTTAAAAATATGATACCCTCGCAGAAATGATCGATGAAATTGGGCAGCATGGGTGTAACTGCCCCTGCAGTGTTGGTGGCACGCCGGGGGGGCCGTGGCAGCGGGGTTTGGGGGTGGCACTGGGAGAACACTGCAGGATCACAACAGGCATCGCTCTGGCTCAGTGGCTTTCCTGTGGAAATAGGTGCTGGCAGGTGCTTTGGGAGGGGGGAAGAACAAGGCAAGTGCTTTGCTCAGCGGTGGGAAGGGTTGGGGGTAGGTGAGGTGAGCCCTGACTCACTGCCTGGACAGCGAATTGCGATTTTTATTTGGTTTTCTGCACTTCAGCACAGCTACACGAGACTTGTACTTCCATAACTACAGAATTCCCCCCCGCAGGGAGATGAAACACCTCCCACCCCACCAATTAATTTAAGCCAACTTTCCTCTCCTTTTCTGACAGGCTGAGGATGGGACATCCAGTGTTACAGTTTTATCCCACGAAGGAGAGGATGCAATGTCTCTGTTTAGTCCTTCTGTCAAGCAAGGTAAAGAGGCTTTTTTTTTTTCCTCTCTCTTTTAATTGTGCTCTATTAATGATACCTTGAATAAATTCCAACAGGCTGCTGAGTTTTGTGTTTTGTGCTTTGTATTTCCTTGTCTCTTCAGCCTGCTAGGAATGCTTCTTCATTGCATCTTGCAAACAAATGTGGTTTTATTTTGCTCATTAGTAAATGAGATACTGGTGTGCTGCAAACTAAAAATTTAAAAAAAAACCTCAAAAATTAAAAATCTAAAATATCCGAAAAAAAAAATTTCTAAAATCTAAATGTTGTAAAATGAAGGGCTCTCACCTATGCGTAAGATGAATGAGTGGAACCATGAATATACTACTCCCTTTCGTTTCCTTTTCCCTCCAACTGTGGACATAGTTCTTTAGTGAAGTTTTTGACGCAGGTTTGGTGCCAGTGGTGTGTGGTGTTTGTGATGTTTGCCATGTCTGTGTCTCTCAGATGCCCAGCGAGTCGCTGCCCACGCCCGCACTGCATCGACCAGCCTGTTCCATGAGACAGACCTGGTGGTGTCCTACACAGACCTGGACAATCTCTTCAACTCAGATGAAGATGAACTCACAGTAAGGAACAAGCCTTGTCTTTCTGTGCTTTGGGGTTTGATTTCTTTTTTTCTTTCCTGGCATTTGTAGGAGAGGCTGCAAAACACGGGTGTAAACAAGCGCCGTGGCTCTCGGTGGCAGACCTTCTGTTCTCCTTGACTCACACAGTCAGATTTTTGATGCAAACAACCTTTTGATCTTATTTCCTCACAGTCCACACAGTACATGCTGCTCAAATATACCTGTAGTTATGCTTTTACAGATTCAGCAGGTCCTAGTGCTCTCTTTCCTGATCTGTTGAGCTGGTTAATCAAGTTAATACCGAAACAAAACAGCAACTTCTGAAAGAGAAAAGGCATTTAAACCTGTGGACATTGTGCCAAATAAGCTGCTTCACTGCAGCAGTTATTATCTTGGAACAGTTTCTCTTGCAGTCTCTGATGGCTCTGAATCCATTATCTTTCTAGTTTCTATTTCAATACTGTTTGTAATCAGTTGTCTTTTCTGAACTGTGCTTTGCTCTGTGCTTAATCCCAAATCCCCTTACCCAGACAAAATGCCCATCAACTTTAATGGGAGCTGCAGCTGAGTAAGGGCTGAAGGATCTTAAAGCCATCAAAGGTCATCAGTATGTAAAGGAAGACTCTTGTATTCTGTAAACATGATAAAATATGTCTCATTCTTTTAATTTCAAGTTTTTCTTCCCTGTATCTCGTGTTCCAGGATTTGTGTGTCTCTGTCTTTTCTGTTCCTGTTCCTGTGGTAAGCCAGTGACGTTATGGCTCTGAGAGTGTGTGTGGTTTGTTCTGGTGGACTGTGAGAAGCCCTACTGAGCTTTTTTTGGTGTCTGTTAATGTGCTGAGGGTTGTTTTATAACTGGTCTTTCCCTTTAATGGCACCAAGACTTGATGGGACAGCGTTCTCTGGGTGACCAGCATTGAGTGTAACCCCAACCTCTGGCACCGGGCTCCTGATTTATTTTAATTTTCCTAAATATTACACAAAGTCTCAGCTGTGAAATTTCCTGTTAGCAGGAAACACGAACACATGTTTGTGTCTGGAGTGATTTAACTCCAATCCTTCTCTCTTAGCCTGGATCCAAACGGACAGTGAATGGCGCTGACGACAAATCCAACTGCAAAGAGGCGAAAGCAGGAAATCTGGACCCACTGTCATGCATAAGTAAGCTTTATTTGTGGGTTTTTTTCCTAAGGAGAATGCTAGCTCTAAACATTGGACTCTAATATGTTGTGGGAATTTGGAAATGTACCCTTGCAGGATCACAACAGGCATCGGAAATGCGGGAAAGAAACACTTTGGAATGTTTTCATGCTCTAAAGTCGACTTCTGATCTGAAATTAGGCACTGCAGATCTCCATAAGATGTATCCAACTCCACCTTCGTTGGAACAGCACATTATGGGGTTTTCTCCCATGAACATGAACAATAAGGAATATGGCAGCATGGACACTACACTGGGAGGAACAGTACTTGAAGGGAACAGCTCCACTGTGGGAGCTCAGTTCAGGATTGAAGTGGACGAGGGTTTCTGCAGCCCCAAACCTGCTGAAATAAAGGTGGGTAGTGCTGATTGTCCTGATAATGATTATTGTGCAGTTCATTGCTTAAATCTGAATAGGAATGCTGGGAAACTAAGCACAATTTGTAACTTGTCCTGCTTTATACCGGAGCAGTTAATACGCTTTGTAGTAAGTAGTTTATAGTGTTGTACCCCTTAAACTTCAAGGATGAGTTATACCTAAAGAGCCATTAGTAAACTGTAGAAATACATTTCAGTCACTGCATCCACTGTTGTTTGTGTTGATATATTGCCTTTTGGAACCCGTGGGGGTCCATATTGTGTGCACACATCTCAACTTTGTCCTACACCAGTGTCAGGACTTTGTACGAAAGAGCCACTGCTGGAACTTGGTTGTGCTTTATGGAGAAGCATTTTAGTCGCTGAACTGATCTAATTCCCACACTAATGCTTTCCCGTTTCTCACTCTCAGGATTATTCTTATGTCTATAAACCTGAGAACTGTCAAGCTTTAGTGGGATGTTCCATGTTTGCACCCCTGAAGACGCTTCCCAGCCAGTGTCTTCCTCCCATCAAACTGCCAGAGGAATGCATTTACCGCCAGAGCTGGACCGTGGGAAAGCTGGATCTGCTCCCTCCAGGCCCTGCCATGCCATTCATCAAAGATGGGTATGACCTGTGGGGGATTAAGCTTTGGGCTGTTATTTCCAAATATTATTTATTTTGGAAATCAGCGATGAGAAGTATTTGTAGATAACACTGTGTTTGTACAACTGACGAGAGTCTTTGGAAGGATCCTTATGGTTAAACCTGCTGGAAGAGATTCTTCCCAAATAGCTTCTTAACTGTACATACATTTTATGCCTTTAAAGGTTTCTTGGGGAAGCTTAATGGTGCAAGGCCAGGTTTAATAAGTAATGAAGATGGTAACAATCAAGATAAATGTAAACTTGGGACTTGGTTTTTGTGGTGGTGTAGTACAAGGGCTTAGTAGGTGGTGCTGCTGTTTCTTAAATTATTTCCTACGGTAGCAGCACTCTCAGCAGTGCTGGGATTAGGAGAACCTTCCCTCTGCTTGGAAGCTGTGCCCAGTGTGACTGTGCCTGGTCTCAGCATTGCAGGGGCATTTCTGTGCCCTGCAGTGGGTAGAGAGGGTCTTGCTGGCCGTTCTTCCCGAGGAAAATGTTCATTCCTTTTTCCCTTCTGCATTAGTTGCTGGTATAAATGGATTAGGCAACAAGGATAATTGATAAAATTATAGGAATATCAAGTCCTGGATTAAATACTGATGTTTCTTCTGTTAAGGTCATTCATAAGCAATGTTTCCAGGTCTCATTAGCCTTATAGGTCTTTGGAGATACTCAGCTGCTTAGGAAAGAAAATGTTAAATGTTTCCAGGTGATACTTTCCTTGTGGACTCAGCTGAATTTGCTATTGATAGAGCTGCTATATTTTCTCAGTGTGTGTCAACACACATGTAAATAAAACATGAATACAAAAGGTGTCCTTTAGACTCCATACAGCCACAGAATTTATAATTTATTCTGACCACACTTGTTTCCTGGGAGCTTTGTGCAAAGGAAAAGATGAGAGGAGGCAGGGAAAGATTCTTTAACAGTGCTGTCAGTGGGAGTCCTGCAAAGTCATTTAGAACAAATGCTCTTGAAGTTCCTTAGGGAGTGAAAAATCTTGCTGTGGATTATGAAAGACAGTCTTAAAAAAGCAAATATTAATTAGGAAGGTCCTTCTTTAGAAATCTTAAGTCTTAGACTTCAAACCCAGTATGTAATGTATTAAAGCCTTTCCTTCTCCTTGTGGCCCTGGCAGTGACGGGAGCACTCTGGACCAGGAGTACGGCCCTGCCTACACCCCCCAGACCCATACTCCGTTTGGGATGCCCCCCAGCAGTGCCCCTCCCAGCAACAGCGGCGCTGGGATCCTCCCTTCTCCCTCCACCCCTCGCTTCCCAACTCCCAGGACACCCAGGACGCCGCGGACGCCGCGCGGAGCTGGAGGGCCCGCGAGCGCCCAGGGCTCGGTGAAGTACGAGAACTCGGACCTGTACTCCCCAGCTTCCACCCCATCCACCTGCAGGCCCCTGAACTCCGTGGAACCTGCCACTGTGCCTTCCATCCCAGAGGCACACAGCCTGTACGTGAACCTCATCCTCTCCGAGTCCGTCATGAACCTCTTCAAGGACTGCAACTTCGACAGCTGCTGCATCTGCGTCTGCAACATGAACATCAAAGGTGCTGATGTTGGAGTTTACATCCCCGACCCCACGCAGGAGGCCCAGTACAGGTGTACCTGCGGCTTCAGTGCTGTCATGAACAGGAAATTTGGCAACAGCTCTGGACTGTTCCTGGAGGATGAGTTGGACATCCTGGGGCGGAACACGGAGTGCGGCAAAGAGGCGGAAAAACGCTTCGAGGCTCTCCGGGCCACGGCCATCGAGCACGGCAGCGGGGGGCTGAAGGAGCCCGAGAAGCTGCCTGATGAGTTGATACTGTTGCTGCAGGATCAATGCACCAACTTGTTCTCCCCCTTTGGAGCAGCAGATCAAGACTCCATTCCCAAAGTTGGGGCCGTTCCCAGCGTGGTACGTGTGGAAGAAAGGGATTGTTGCAATGACTGCTACTTGGCCTTGGAACATGGACGGCAGTTCATGGACAACATGTCAGGAGGGAAAGTTGATGAAGCACTTGTGAAAACTACTTGCTTGCACCACTGGTCAAAAAGAAATGGTAAGTGTTGGAAACAGCTTATTTTCTACTTGTCCACCTGGGTTTTTGTTTTCTTTTTTTTTTTTCTTTTTTTTTTTATTTTCCAAGGTTCCTTTTTTATGGTTTTCCTTTGTGAATGTTGGATGCTTAAGGCTGTTTTTGCCACCTGCATGTTTGTGCAAACTTCTGTTCAGCATAACCAGTCCTTTTACCTTCTGCGCTCACACACCAGGCAGAGTAAGGCCTTAGCTGCCATCAGGTGTAAATTCCTAATATATATGTGAAGTGTAATATCAGACCACAGCACCTCCCTGGGTTTATCCTCTAAGGCAGCTCCTGGCTCTGCAGCGGCTCTGGAATGATGCCTGTAGCAAGTGGAGGGGTTCAAGTGGTGCCTGTACGGTCAAGGCCACTGTGGCAGAATTAAACAGCTCTGATTCACTTGGCTTCCCCCTTTCTTTAAGGGGGAGAGGGCAGTGGGTTAATGGCATGTGTGATTAAAAACAAACATTAGTCTAGCCTTCACTGTGTGTTGGATCTGCCAGAGATCCTTGGGTGTTTCCTTCTAGGGCCTTTCTCAAGGAATGCCCTTTGTGGTGTGTACTCCCATACTTCTGATAGTATTTTCAAGTAGCAACTCCACAGGGTTAGGGGTGGAAGGGAAAGTTCTGGATCCCAGGGAGCTGCAGTTCACATTGGTGATGAGGATGAGGAGCACTGCCAGAACACAGCCATGTTCATGTGGATCCGTGGGGGATTCACTGGGAAAGCCCAGGCTGTAGATAAATTGACGTTTTCAGGCACCCAGGAGAAGATTTGGAGTTACTGTGACCTTGGTGTTGGGCTAAAAAGCTGTGAGGATACTTTGAAACAGGAGGCTTGGAAATTGTAGCCACGCCAAATTTTGTGTCAGGTTTCTCTTCTAAAACCCTGTATCCGAAATGGCCCAGTGGTGGCACATGATGAAATGGGCTGAGGCTGCTGGAGCCTTCTCTGGCCTTCTCTGGAGTGAGCACTGGGTGGCAGTCTGCAAACCCGCCTTTGTTGGGAGGGAAAGCTGGGATTTAAGGATTCCACAACTTGTTTGAGATTGTTGTTGTTGTTGTTGGTTGGGTGGATGTTGGTTTGGTTATTTGTTTTATTTTAGGGTGTTTTCCTTTAGTTTAACTCCTAAGATGGGAGCCTTTCACTGGGAAAAACTCCAGAGAAAAAAACAAAAACAGAAACTACAGATGGATTTTTTTGGAGCGGCCGGGAGGGGAAGAGGGAGAGCTGTAAATGAGCGTGTGCTCAGCTTCACATTCTGTGGCCTTTCGGTGCGGTGCTGCCTAAAATCTCGGTTATGTCCCTAATTTGGAGGGTCTGGGCCGTTTGTGGGGAGCTGTGCTGTGCCCTGCTGTGGCAGAGGCCCTTGACCATGTTGTTGTCCCTGCAGTGGTGGATGTGAGCATGCAGTGTTCCCAGGACATCCTGCGGATGCTCCTCTCGCTCCAGCCCGTTCTCCAGGACGCCATCCAGAAGAAGCGAACGGTTCGGTCCTGGGGGGTGCAGGGACCCCTCACGTGGCAGCAGTTCCACAAGATGGCTGGGAGAGGCTCCTACGGTAACAAATCCCTGGAATTCTGTCTGCTCTTACCACTGCATCTGCCACCAAAGCCCGGTGGCTGGGTGCTGCTCAGCCTATTGGAATTCTAAACAGCACTTGACCTTTCTTTGCACTAACGAGAGCTATTAGACAGGGGAGAATTCTTCTCTTTGGAAAAACACAAAATATTTATATTCCTTAAAAGGGGCAATGAATTAAAGATGTGCATTTAAAATTTACAACTTGGCTTGCACTGTTTGTACACACCTGACACTCCATCCACTGAGATTGCAAAGGTGGTTTTAATGTTAAAAACTGAGTAACTGCTCAGAGCTTTTTTACTCAAAATTCTTTTATTTGAAAGAATTTCCCTACTTTAATTACCCTAAAAAGGGAGTAGTTAAAAATACTGGGTTTGAAATGCTTGAAAAGGTGTGGTTTATTGCTCGGTAGCTCCAGGACTGGTCAAGATCTGAGGTTATCCCGTGTGTTGTCTCTGATAAATGTTTGGAGTGGCCAGCATGTGATGCACATTTCCAGATAAAGGTGAATTTTGTGCACTCAGGTTTAATGACTTCATTAGCATATGGGATTGATTTACCACTGTGCACAGGAGTGACCTTTCACCAGCAGATCTTCTGGAGCTATGTTTAGAACGTGGCAATTACACATTTACAGTATATGTAAATGCACCTTCTTAAGTTTGTTTCCTCCTCTGGCCCTTTATTTATCTGCTTAAAATATTTACATTTGTTGCCTGTCTTTGGTCCTTGATTGCTTTGGCTCTGTGGGGAAAGGCTTCCTGGCAGTCCAGATCTGTTCCTGATTGTCTGGGAACTAGTAGAACTGTTAAACGCTGTGGAACAACTTCTTGGGGCCCTGAGAGCTGTCACATAATAATGAGCTGATGCTCTTTTGCAGAGAATTGGATCCTACACTTTGGATCTGTTAAACTGAGAACTATTCCATTGATTATCGGCGCTCATTCCTGGGAGCTGCTGGGAATTCGAGGCTGTTCTGTCCGTGTTTCCTAGAAGCCGGGTGTTCATTTTAAGCTTTCTGCTTAATATACTGGAAAAACATGTCTTGCTTTTCCAGGAACTGACGAGTCCCCGGAACCACTGCCAATCCCAACGTTTTTGCTGGGATACGATTACGATTTCCTGGTGCTGTCTCCGTTTGCTCTGCCGTACTGGGAGAGGCTGATGCTGGAACCCTATGGATCCCAGAGGGACGTTGCCTACGTCGTGGTGTGCCCGGAGAACGAGGCTCTGCTCAACGGAGCCAAAAGCTTCTTTCGGGATCTCACTGCCATATACGAGGTATGGGATTGGTGGCACTTTGCAGGGAAATGGATTTGTGAAAGGCTGTTCCTAATACGTGCTCATAAGGACTTATCAGGCTTGTCTGAGCCGGTACAAACGCTGCACACAATGCTATCTCGGAAAGCTGCTCGGGAGGATTTTGGGAATGGGCACTTGGAAGATAAGGGCTGTCTGTGCTGCTGCCATTCGAGTCCTTATCCGCCGAACGCCACTCGGTGGCCAACCCCTGCATTGCCACGTAATTGTTTTACCTCCATTTAATTCATTAATTACATGCTTGGATTGTGGGAAAGGTTACAGTAGATGGTGTATCAACCATCCTATTTGCATTCAGGAACATGCTGAAAATAAACCATAAGGTCTCATTACAATATTTCATAGTGCTGTAATTTCAGAATTAAAATTTGCTTTGGGATGTCAGAACTAAACTGACAGGTCTCTGCCTTTATCGTATGTATTTTGTGTGGTATTTAAGAGTTTTTAAGGCTTAGCAGCTTCTTATCTCCTGCTTTCCCCCCTGTGCAGTCCTGCAGGCTCGGGCAGCACAGGCCCATCTGTAAGCTGCTGCCTGATGGGATCATGAGGGTTGGCCCCACGGCCTCCAAGAAGCTCTCGGAGAAGCTGGTCACGGAGTGGTTCTCCCAGACCGCCAATGCCAACAACGAAGCCTTCTCCAAACTCAAACTCTACGCTCAAGTTTGCAGATACGAGCTGGGTACGACTTGTTCTTCAGTGTTTCTTATTTCATACTATTACCAAGACACCACGGCTTATTGTCTTGCTGATTGTGGTAGTTTTCTGGTTTTAAGCTCGGAGGAGAAAAATCCAACCCCCTTGTATTTCAATATGTGCTAAAATGGCCTCTTCTCATCCAGCAGTGCCTTTAGGGAATGGCAGTGTTGCTGCCTGACGGGGATTTTGGTTGTCTTTGTGTACTGGGGACTTGGATTCTAAAGCAGTGATTTCCAGCAATTCAGCATGGCTGGAAACAAAATTATTTTTAAAATAGATTGCTGGATATTTCTGAAAGATTCTTGTGAAAATAGTAGAATTTGTGAATTTGATACAGGTATTTGAATTTGGGAGGTAAAACATATGCTCAAGGTTTGCTCTCTGTTTTGTTACAGCTGGAGATTTACATATGCTTTAAAACAGCTCCAATATAAATTTTATGCTTTTTTTTCTGCATTTAGGTCCTTATCTTGCTTCTCAGCCCTTGGACAATTCTTTACTCTCCCAAACCAACCTGGTCCCTCCCTCCAGCCAGCCGGGCTCTGCTCTGCCCCCCGTGCCAGCCGGCGCTGGGAATCCCAACCCTCCGGCGTCGGCTCCCGCGGCCCCCACCAGTAGCAGCATCACAGTGACGTCCAACAGTGCCATGTCCTCTGCAGCCACCACGGCCAATTCCACGCTGACCACCACCGCCCCCTCGTCCTCCTCCGCCGGCCTGGGCAGCGGCATTGCCACGAGCAAACCTTCCTCCTTCCCCCCCTTCAGCAACCTGAGCGGCGGCGGCGCTGCCGCCCTGCCCGCCCAGGCTGCGCCGGTGCAGAACGGGCAGACGGGGGGGCAGCAGCAGCAGCCAGCCCTGCAGCCAGCAGCCATGGCCGGGGACACGGCTGCAGCTCCTGCACAGCCACATCCAGAGGTTTCCGAAAGGTACGGAGCTGCAGCTGGAAAACCCCGCGGCTCAGCTCATGGGAACCAATTAATGTGCTCTCATCCCCTTAATGAAATTCCTGTGTTTATTTTCTGGTCACCAGGCTGCTTTTTAGGGAGAATGACATTCGGTGATGGTGGAGCTGAACTTTCTGGCTCCAGTTGTAGCTGCAGTTCTAATTTCACCTCAGTGTCTGCTGTGGTACAGAAATAAACTGTCTTTTTTTTTAGCTTCTCTCTCCAAAGAGAGAAAATTCACTGAAGTACTCACTTCTGTATTTTAAAGACCTGGGGAGGGGGGAGAAATAGATAATTGGCACCATCTTAGAGTTCTGTTTTCTGTAGTCAAAGCTGTAGTAGTGAATACAGCTCTTACTGAGAGACTGGCCTTGTAGATATTCTTGTTCCCCAGTTAAGCAACAGTTGAGCTGCTGTAATAAAAAAGGCTAAAGAAAAGACAAGGGATTCAGAGTTACTCATAAGCTCACAGAGACAAATGAAATAAAAATGCTGTTTCTTGCATCACAATTGACTTGAAGGTCTTCCAGATTAATATTTGACTATTTGACTTTAGTTTTAAAGTAAAAACAAATCTTTATAAAACTCAGCTTTTTGTAACTGGTTTCAAACTCTCCTTTGCAGCACTATGGATCGTGATAAAGTCGGAGTCCCCACAGATGGAGATTCACATGCTATCACTTATCCACCTGCAATTGTAGTTTACATCATCGATCCTTTCACATATGAAAAAAAGGATGAGAACAGCAGCTCATCCAGTTTGTGGACACTTGGACTTCTGCGCTGCTTCCTCGAGATGGTTCAGGTTCTTCCTCCCAACATCAAGAACATCATTTCTGTGCAGGTGAGCCAACACGAGTCAAGAACCAGAGACATTTGACTCCCCAGTAAAATTCAAAAAGCTGTGTACCCAAATTGTATCTCAAAAGCCGTTTAATGATGACACAGTGATTTATTTTGCTCTCCTCCAATCTGTTCCAGATTGTCCCATGTCAGTACCTGCTCCAGCCTGTGAAACACGAAGACCGGCAGATTTACACCCAGCATTTAAAATCTTTGGCATTCTCAGCTTTCACTCAGTGTCGGAGGCCTCTCCCAACTTCCACCAACGTGAAAACCTTGACTGGCTTTGGCCCAGGTTTAGCCATGGAAACTGCCCTCAAGAGCCCTGATGTGAGTGTTGTTGAGGGTTTAGGTAAAGATGGAGATCAGAGAGAGGTTCCTGTTTGTTAAACATGTAACTGAGTTGAGCTTTTAGCAGGAATTGCCACCCAAAACTTCACCGTCTGTTCTGTCACCTTTCCAGAGACCTGAGTGTATTCGGCTCTACACCCCTCCGTTCATACTGGCCCCAGTAAAGGACAAGCAAACAGAACTGGGAGAAACCTTTGGAGAAGCTGGCCAGAAGTACAACGTGCTTTTCGTGGGCTACTGTTTGTCCCACGACCAGAGATGGCTTCTTGCATCCTGCACAGACCTCTACGGGGAGCAGTTAGAAACCTGCATCATCAACATCGATGTACCCAACAGGTGAGAACCAAACTGGCCGATTCATAAGTGCCGAATGTGGCAATGAAGACTTGTTGCAGGTGGGTTTTAGCTTTGTTTTCCCTTCTTTCTCGATTCCAGAGCTCGCAGGAAAAAGGGTTCTGCCCGCAGACTTGGCCTTCAGAAACTCTGGGAATGGTGCCTGGGACTTGTGCAGATGAGCTCTTTGCCATGGAGAGTCGTAATAGGCCGTTTGGGAAGAATAGGACACGGGGAATTAAAAGGTAACATTAGCATTTCTTAGAGCCTGAAACTTAATTTGAAGCTTGAATTTTTCAATAACATCAGGTGTCTGTCCCTGTTTCTGGAAGACAACCTAAATAATTTTGGAGTTTCTTCGTATATTCTCTATGAACAGATGTACAGTTTGTACCACACGCTATGATGTGTAAAATACAAGTCTGTGTTGTGCAGCAAGAGCTGTTCTAGACCAACCTGTGCCCTCTGTCCCCTCAGACTGGAGCTGTTTGCTGAGCCGCCGGAACCTGCAGTCCCTGAGCAAGAGGCTCAAAGACATGTGCAGGATGTGTGGGATCTCTGCTGCAGACTCTCCCAGCATCCTCAGTGCTTGCTTGGTGGCCATGGAACCACAGGGATCCTTCATTATCATGCCAGGTATTGGGGAGCTCTCTCTCGTTTTGGCACAGGAGCTGCGAGTGCAGGGTTTGAGGAACTGAGGAAAGACTTGGTCTGTCCCCACAGATTCGGTCTCGACAGGCTCCGTGTTCGGGCGCAGCACCACCCTGAACATGCAGACGTCCCAGCTGAACACGCCCCAGGACACGTCCTGCACCCACATCCTGGTGTTCCCCACGTCTGCCTCTGTGCAAGTGGCATCCTCAACTTACACCACCGAGAACCTGGACCTGGCCTTCAACACAAACAATGGTTCGTGCCTTGGGTTTTCTCTAATGAGCCATTTCCATTGCTATGGAAGATCACTGATTTCAGAGTGCATTGTCATATCCTGTACATAGGGCAACTGTAGGAACTCACTGCTCTTGTTCTTTTTCAAGATGGAGCAGATGGAATGGGAATCTTTGACTTGTTAGACACTGGAGATGATCTTGATCCCGATATTATAAATATTCTTCCTGCATCCCCTGGAGGATCCCCTGTGCATTCTCCAGGGTCCCACTACCCCCACGGAGGTGATATGGGCAAGGTAACTATTGCAGTAAATGCAGCTGTGTTTGTGTTTTGTCTGCTTTTTCTCCATCTGCTCACTTCCTTTAGCGGAATTAAAAGTTGTGACTAGCTTGGATTGTCACATAATGCTTGGATATTTCGAGATGCTTTGTGTTTCAAAAGCTACAGGTAATTTGTGCCAAGTTGATGCCCTCCTGACAGGAAACCATTCCCTGTTGTGTTGCAGGGTCAAGGCACAGACCGATTGCTGTCCACGGAATCCCACGATGAAGTCACCAATATTCTGCAGCAGCCACTGGCCCTCGGCTATTTTGTGTCAACTGCCAAAGCAGGTCCCTTGCCTGACTGGTTTTGGTCAGCGTGTCCTCAAGCACAAAATCAGTGTCCCTTGTTCCTTAAGGTACCGTAGAGCCGCTGTCCTGCAGGGGTCAGAGCTGGGGACTGTGGTGTTCCAAACAAAGTCACTGCCTGTCTCTTGGGATAGCTCTGCTGTTGCTTTGGGAGGGGTTGGATGTGAAATTCTTGAGATTTGGCTTTTTATCTCCACTTTTGCTTGTGAGGGAAGAAAAATGAGTCATGGGAATAGCAAATGCTGTGGAGGGTCTGGTTTGCTCGTGTTTTCCTCACAGTGGTCTGGGCTACAGGATTTTGTAAGAACAGGTTGAGTTTCTGGACAGAGCTCTGGTTAAGGCTGGACTCCTGTGGGAAGTGGTGGTACAGAGGGAGGTCTACAAGTGGAATATCATATCTTATTTGCACTGGATAAAAAAAGTAATAAATTCATCTCTTTCTGCATTGCACAAAGCATAAAAGCTGTTGCCAAGTTATAGCCACTGTATTGTGTCTGGGTATTGTCTGATCCCCTTATCTTTTTATGGCACAATCAAGACACCCTTGGCACATTGAAGGCCATACATGGGTATACAGAGGAACTTTCTGTATTAACATTATTCACTTTTGACACAAATCAGCATCTCTAATACTCTGCTTTATTTTCTAATGATGCAGATACATCTTCTGCAGCCTGGTTTGTGTCTGGATTAGCAGTTCCTCTTGGCCTAAGCTCAGCTGTGGCTTTGGTGTAGGATATTATTTTGAAGAAGGGATTTATTATTTACGCTAAGCAGTTGTATATATGACATATAAATAGACCAGTCCCATGGAAAGCAAATGAATTTCAAAGTCTGGAATGTTACCAGACATCTCGGGCCACTTGAGGTGCTTTTTTAATAATCACTTAATGCAGCAAAGGGATTAAAAAAGCCAAACCTAAAATAAGTTGCACTGTGCTTTTAGGAGAGATCTGTGTGAGAGAATATCAAGGAAACCTTTATATACTGATAATTCCTTGTTGATGGCTTAAGGATAAGATTTGTCTTGGCTTGTGTGTCAGAGAGAGAAGATGACTGTAAGGTACAGGCCAGCAATGTGGGGGGAAGAAAATAGAGTGTAGTTGAACAAGGCAATAACTTGTGGTTTCCTTCTTCCTTCTCAGGCCTCTTTGCACCTCCACGTGCCTTCAGTGCAATCAGACGAGCTACTCCACAGTAAACACTCCCATCCACTTGATTCTAATCAAACTTCTGATGTGCTCAGGTATGTACGATGGATCACCTGCAAAAATAGCGTGCCTTTCATTTGAGTGCTGCTGCAGCGAAGCTCCGTGGCTGTTTTCCCTGCTGTTAGTTTTTTTGTGCTGCTGGTATCCTTAGTGCATCCCAGAGACAGAGAAATTGCTGTGCTTTAAGTGATTAAGTGTCACAGAACAGTGGAATTAAAGCCAAACGTCTCTAAGCCCTCCTTTAAGTAGTCAGTGTTGGGTACAACTGAAAATGTCTGAAAGACAGTGCATTTCTCAAATAGTTTGATGTCTAGCACAGAAGACAGTAATAGTTAAGCCAGAATCCTGTGGAAAATCTGAAATGCTGAAGGAAGGAGCCCAGAGTCATGTAAACAAACGTGGGACCTTTGTTGAGAAAACATCTGTTTTTTTTTTTTTCCCTTTGTATTTTTTTAATATATGAACCTTTTGACATGAATTAAGCAGAGACAATGACAATGACAGCTTTCCACTGAAAGCAAGGTTAGCTTTCAGCTGCTTGTAATAATCGGGAAGACATGTTATTTCAGAACGCTGGCAAACCTGCTTGATGTTTTTAGTGCTGAAGAAGCTGGATTATAGTAAATTAGGGCTGTGGAACCCTGGTGAGAGAATCAGTTGGCCTGACAGCAGGTTGTTTGTTTTTCAGGTTTGTTCTGGAACAGTACAATGCACTCTCCTGGCTAACCTGTGATCCTGCAACCCAGGACAGACGGTCATGTCTCCCAATTCATTTTGTGGTGCTGAATCAGTTGTATAACTTTATCATGAATATGCTGTGATCTTCATCTGAATTTTGCAAGACAAAAATGAGGAAAAGGGATATTTCACTGCAGGACTAAGTTATAATTCTTCTCGGTGCAAGTTGTTTGTGATGGGGTATGAATCTTGTTACTTCCAGCAAATATTGTTTTGACTTGTGAGAGGGGCAGCCACCGCCCTGCTGTCTGTGAGTCACTGACTATGGGGGACGCTTCAGAATGATGATCAGAAAGTCTATTATAACATTTTTAGTAGCAAAATTAACCATTTTTCCCCGGCCACAGTATTTGTGAAGAGTAATGAGCCATAGTACCCAGTCATGGTTAAGGAATTTTAAAAGCATGGAGATGAGAAGAAACATGAGGAACAATTAAGTTTCAACCTATGGCTTCAGAACATCAAGATGTTCTTTTATTGGATTATAGTACTTAGTATTCAAAAATGCCTGCATCTCTTATTTATTGTAAGTTTTTAAATGTATAAATTGTCTTATATTTCTTAACCTCTTTTATAAAAATTTTCCTAGAAGGTTTATACTGCCTTCTTGCTTTAAAGCAATTGGTCTAAAATATATGTAATCGTCTTAATTAAAAGTTGCAGTAGGTTGCTTTTAGAGTATTATTTTTTTGTAAGGGGTGGGTGGGGACAGTAAATTTGTATTGTCTTGATGTACAGTTTAATGGGGATAGAGGGGTTAATGTCCATACCATTGTGTGTGGGGGATTTACAGCTAAGCTGTAGTTGCAGAGTACATGTACAGTAATGAAGTTCACTGTGTTTATATAAATTGAAAAGGTACCGGGTCTTACAGCATTTTATATCACACCTTTCCAGAGTAACAATGGCAATATATAAGTGATATTGTAGGTGGTTTAACTTGTAGTGAGAATAAAACGAATAAACTCTTCAACTCAAGTTTGTGTTATGGTTCAGGGCTGTGGCTAGATTCTCAGATCCACTTCCAGGACACAAGTTTTGAATATTCCAGGAATATCTGTTGTGCGTTGTCATTCCCTGGATATTCTTGGCACTGTGCTCACTGCATTGGTTGCTTCCACATTTGCGATAAACTGCGAATCTGGGGCGGAACACACGGGAAACTCTGCCCTGATCCAAAGTCTCCTGTAAGGCTGAAATTTAGCCCAGCTCTAGCCATTTCACAAATGCAAAAATAGTCAATCTTGACTTTAAGATTGGTGTGTGTTTAACTAAAATGTGGTGTATATAGATTCTCAGTGAATTCTGGTATTCAGATTTTATTCCACTAGTAAAAAAAAAAACAGCACGAAACCCTGAACATTTTCCTTTTCCATGTAGTTTTGGCACTGTGGTGAAGGTCCCAAGAATCAGTGTCTGGCCTTCCCTGGATCCCGTTTTCAGGCTCTGGCTGGGGCATGTGCCAAGGAGGCTTTGCCCTCTCCAAGGAAGGGACTGACAAACCACAAAGGCTTTCCTAAACGTCTCCCTCCAGCTACAGCCACCATTTTTTCTCAGTAGTTTCCTTCCTTTTTTCCTAGCACATGCCAAATGTCTGATGCTGCTCTAAAATAGCCCCTACGGGTGCTGAGGAGCAGCTGCAGATGCTTTTTCTGGGTTCCTTATCTGACTGCCAGATGAAAAACTGAACTCCTGCAGCGCTCACGGGAGCCTGTCACCATAACCCGTGTCCTGGGTCTTAATACTGTCTGTCTCTGGTTTAAACCTGTAAAGGAGCCAAGTTTTAAGATCCATTTGTGCACCTGCTGCTAATCCTCTACAAGGAAGAATTTGCTTGCATTTACCAAACTTCCTGTGCTCATGAAAACTCTGGTTTCGCAAATGCAAAATCCCTGCCTGGGCTGCTTTTTCGTATGAACAGTCTCCCTGAATCGTGTACATACAATACGGGCGACTTTTTGGGTTTTGTATAAAGAAGTTGTACAATTGGTGATGAAAATTTTCAGTCGTTTCTTCAGAACAACAGGAGTGCAATCAGAAGTTTAGCCTATTTTGATAAATAGAGTTCCAAACTGGGTCTGTCCATGACTTTATCTCGGTAATGCACCGCAGATTAAACGGCACATTATTGTCTTACGGAAGGTTTTTTTCTCCTTTGGCTGAGGTTTTTGAAGTGGAAAAGTGCTCCTAAAACTGGAATTTTCCAAGTGTACGTCCTTTTTCTTTTCTTTTGAGCTTTGTTGCTAAGTGGTCATTTTTAACCCTGGCTCAGTTAACCAAGTTCCAAGGGCTGGGGTTTGGTGTGGCTTTGTTTGTGTTAAAGCTGACTTGTATTCCTAAAGGTAAGTGAATCAGCTTCCTGAACGTTGGTGTAACTGTATTCCGTTACCTGGACCAGCCTTCCCTGTGAAACTCTCCTACTGTGAAAGCTGCCAGTTTCCCACTCCCCACCTCAAATGCAATTAAAGTAAAGGATAATATTATAACCACTATAAAAGATTAGAAGGGCCATTTCTGGAGTGATAGTCACAGCCGGCACTGTACATATCAAACCTGCCAGCACCGTGGAGCCAACTACTCTATTGGGCATATTTTGTCGTTAGCTACTTTCATTTAACTATTTGAAGTGCACACAATAGCTGGTGTATAAATAAAATTGTCACAATCCAGTAACTCGGGTTGTTTAGCAAGTACAAGCTTAAACAGTTGAAAATTTCAGCTACAGCTTTTCAAAATGGTCTTGCAAGAAAATGTTCCTGGCCGTGCTTTAAGTAGCTGTGGAGGTTTATCTCCTCCAGTGAAAGAAGAAGCTGAGGTCCTTCCATTCCAATTAAAAATATGTATTTTTACCCAGATGTGACTGTATTTAAGCCTTTTATCACCTTTGACTCACTACTTTTTGAATCAGGTTTCTGAAAACCCTGTTGCTCGACCAGCAAGGCCACCAGCTGTACTTGTAACAACCCTTTTAAAAGTAGCTGTAACATTTAGATCTTTCTAACATTCTCTGAAATAATTAAACATGGATGGATTTATAATTAAATCCTCAGCTATGTTCTTACCTAGCTGTCAGTTATTGTATTTCTATATTTACCTCTGATGGTAATTTTAACTTCGTGTGTTGCTATGAAGACTTGCCGATGTCTTTAATCAAGCACTATTTGTTAATACTGTAATATCAAAATATTACATTGCATTATTTTAAAGCTTTCAAAAATAAGAGTAAAACCTTTAAAAAAAAAAAAAAGCTATTGCACCATATAATTTGCTGCACAACAGTATGGCACCGCATATCAGCCTCTTTGGGTAGTAATGCTGCATAAACCTTGTTTTGAGCTGGGTTTCTTTGGAGAATTCATTCACTAAGGTGACATTGTACAATGTTCCTGCCTCGCAACCTCCAGCTGGGAAGGTGGTTTTGTTTTATTACGGTTTTTGTTGGTTTGTTTGTTGGTTTTGTTTTGGTTTTTTTTTTTTAAGTAAAGGACCCAGGACTATGCTTCGTACTTAAAGGGGTTTTTTTATTATTATTTGTGGGTGTACTTTTTATTTTCAGTGGAGTAAAGCTTAATTTACAGTCAAACTGGATTTGGGACCTACCACAATCCTCAGGGTCACTTTTTCAGGACGTTACTCATCGAGCTTTAGGTTTTTCCGAGTCAACTGGACGTGAGGAGCTCGCCGAGCGCCGGGTTGGGAGGACGCAGCCTGTGGCCTCGTGACTGGACATGTCGCCCCTCCGGCACGGCTGGACACACCGGGGAGCTGCTCCAACGCCCCATGGCACGGCTGGACACACCAGGGAGCTGCTCTGGCACGGCTGGATGCACTGGGGAGCCTTTCCAACACCACTCTGGCACGGCTGGATGCACCAGGGAGCTGTTCCAACACCGCTCTGGCCCGGCTGGACACACCGAGGAGCTGCCCTGACACCCCTCCGGCATGGCTGGACAGGTCCAGGAGCTGCTCCAACACAGCTGGACAGGTCCAGGAGCTGCTCCAACGCCTCTGGCACAGCTGGATATGCCGGGAGCCGCCCTGGCACGGCTGGACATGCCAGGGAGCCTCGCTCAGCCACATGCCCTGGGCCCAGCCACCGCTGCTGTCGTGCTCATCGTGACAAACACAGAAATAAAAAACGATTTAAAGGAACAAACACTATTGCTGCCGAATGCCATAAACACTGAGTTGTACAAAATTGTGATCGAGGAAATGAAACGTTAAAAAAAAAAAAAAGTTTATACTTTTTAAAAAAAAAAACCAAACAAAAATAATTTCAAATGAAATAAATTATTCATGAAGCCTTGATTGTGGTGTGGGTTTATTGAGGGGGCGGTGCCCCTCAGCTTTTCTCCTCTTCAGCCTTCCTGCCCTCAGCCCTCCTGGCCCTCAGCCTTTACCTCCCTCTGCCTTCTCCACTCTTGGCCCTTCCTGCCCCTGAACCTTCTCCCCCCTCAGCCTTCCCGGCCTTCCTCCCTCAGCCTTCCTCCCCTTCAGCCCGCCCTCAGCCTCTCCTGCCCCTCATCCTTCCCTCCCCTCAGCTCTTCCTGCGCCTCAGCCTTTGCTGCCCCCCGGCCCTTCCCTCCTTCAGCTCTTCTCGCCTCTCAGCCCTTCCTGCCCGTCACTCCTCAGCCTCCGTTCTCCCTCGGCCTTTCCAGCCCTTCGTTCCCGCCCCTCATCGTCCCTCAGCCCTCCCTCCGTGGCGTCACTTCCCTCTTCCCCCGGTAGTGCGGGCGGTGGCGGCGGGCGGGCGGCCGCGGGAGCCGTGAGGGGGCCGCCGCCGCCATGTCCGACTGCTCGGCGCTGCAGTTCGTGAGCCCCTACGCCTTCGAGGCCATGCAGAAGGTGGACGTGGTTCGCTTGGCCGCGCTGAGCGACCCCGAGCTGCGGCTGCTGCTGCCCTGCCTGGTGCGGATGGCGCTGTGCGCGCCTGCCGACCAGAGCCAGAGCTGGGCGCAGGACAAGAAGCTGATCCTGCGGCTGCTCTCGGGGGTCGAGGCGGTGAACTCCATCGTGGCGCTGCTGTCCGTGGACTTCCACGCGCTGGAGCAGGACGCCAGCAAGGAGCAGCAGCTCCGGTAACGCGGAGATCTGGAGGCAGCGCTGTGCGGCTTTTCCAGCGCTCACAGTTGTTGCTGCCCTTCGTGTCCCCTGACAATCTCTCAGGAAAGCCCCGGGGGTTGACAGGGAGCAGGGTTTAGTTGTCTGTCCCGGGACCTTCTCTCCCGGCTCCAGCAGTGGCGGTGGGTGAGGGTGTGGGATGCTCTGGGAGCTGCCCCGGCTGGGAAGGATCTGGGAAGGCTGTGTGGGATTGAACGGCCAGGTCATGTGGATGCACTTCCCTGACTTTGTGCTGCTGGGGAATAGCAGCACTGGAAATTTTGATAATCTACCCGGTTAGTTTTCACGTACTGCACTTACAACACTCTTTCCCGGTCTTTGTCGTGATAGAAGAGATCCCTTCAGAATTATGTCCTTCCTTTAAGTGAAGACATTGCTATGTTTGCAGAAACAGTTAATAGTTGTTAATTGTGTGTCAGGCACAAGCTGGGAGGTGGCAGTGGAGAAAGCATCCTGGTGTCCCAGCTGCAGCACGGGCTGACGCTGGAATTCGAGCACAGTGATTCCCCTCGGCGGCTCCGGCTGGTGCTGAGCGAGCTCCTGGCCATTATGAATAAGGTAAACTTGTCCATATCTGGATGTCTGTAGAGTTTAAGGTGGCGAAAATACACTCGGGATAGGTTGATGGGACGTTTAGTTGTTTCAGGTGCTGGTGTGAGCACTCTTCAGTCCTTACCTGCTTCATCAAGACTCAGAGCCTCAATCTGATTGAACAGTGGCTCGTGATTAAATTCCTTGTGAACCCACCTTCCTAGAGGAAGTCTTTCTTCCTTGGAACAAGCCAAGTCTTTGCTAATGTGATACAGGCTCTGTAATATGCTGTACTCAAATATAATGTGATTTGGTGATGTATCAGTGCAGAAATCGTATTTGAAAATGAAATTATGACTTGTCTCCCTCCAGTTCTTTGCTCCTATTGCAGCCACCATATTTCACTTGCCCACCCCAGCATTTTATTTTCCTTGTGTAAACTTAGAATGTTTTTAGAATTGTCAGTGAGCTATTTCTCCTTCTTCTGTAAAGAAGCATTGGTACCATCCATATTGAAGTATTTCCAGTAGTAAATATTTCTTATTCTAAGCACTTTTCCTGCTTGTTCTGTGTGGATAGCTGTACATTTTTGACAGTTTTTAATCTCTTAAATCCGCGGGATTTAAAGCAGATTTAGACAAATCACTTCACAGAACCCATTCAGTGGTGATAAATATTGTCTTGCAGGTTTCAGAATCAAATGGGGAGTTTTTTCTCAAATCTTCTGAGCTCTTCGAGAGTCCCGTTTACCTGGAGGAGGCAGCTGATGTTCTCTGCATTTTACAAGCAGGTTGGTTGGCAGTGTCTTCTGACCTCTTACGAGTGTAACAAAATAACTTTTGGAGCCGTAGTGATGGATTTCAGGTTCATCTGAGCTGCACAGCTCTTTGAAAGAGGAGCAGATCATAGATTGATTATCCACTCCTTATTTTGAGCGTGTTATTTAAATGTGTATTGAAAGCAAGGTTTCACTTGTCTTACAGTGAAACATTGTGACTTCTAACGCCCTCTTTTCACGCAGAGCTGCCCTCCCTGTTGCCCATAGTGGATGTGGCCGAAGCTCTGCTGCACGTTAAAAACGGGGCCTGGTTCCTGTGCCTTCTGGTGGCCAATGTCCCTGACAGCTTCAACGAGGGTGAGTCACAGCTTCTTCTTGTCCAGCTGCTGCTACAGGTCTGAAATGGTTTCCAGCAGTACGGTTAATTCTCTAAACCACGTGTTGTACATGTTTGAACTGAAGAGTGTTTGGCTTGTGAGATGTAATTTGAATGCATTCACAGCTGGAGGTGCTGGTGGGTTGCCCTCCCATCATGTTGATTCCCATTTTTTGCAGCCTGCTTGTCACAGCTTTTCATCTGTAGGTCAGTGTTACAAAGGCTGGCTCAGGCTGGGACTACAAAGCCGTTCTAGCTTTGCTAACAGTTCTTGTCGCTTGCACTGAGACATTTTATGGGGTGAAAATTTGTACTGATGGTGCATGTTTGGCATCCCTTACCTGGCACTAAGGTTTCAGTCTCCAGGACTGCCAGGTGCCCAGGTTACATTAGGGAAGGAGTGAATAGTAACTGGGTGATGCATAAATCTGTAATGACCCTGTAATTTGTCTGGGGAGAACGACCAGTTCCTTGTTCTGCTTCTGCAATGCAGCTCATGAGTTCTTGCCCAAACCAGCTAATAAATCATAGTGAGCTGAACAGAACAACTTGTCCTGGTGTGTTGGGTTTATCACAGAATGGTTTGGGTTGGAAGGGAACTTAAAGACATTTAGTTCCAACACTGACACCTTCCACTAGCCCAGGTTGCCCCAAGCCCCGTCCAACCTGGCCTTGGACCCTTGCAGGGATGGGGCAGCCACAGCTTCTCTGGGCAGCCTGTTGGACTTCCTGGCTTTCTGTTGGAAAGGGCAGGTTTCCTGACAGCTCCTGTTGGATATTTAAGTCTGCAGAGGTTTGATTAAGAACGGGGAGCGTCAGGACGAGGAGAGTGTCGGAGGCCGGCGGAGAACGGAAGCCCTTCGCCACCTGTGCAAGATGAACCCTTCCCAGGCCCTGAGGGTCCGGGGCATGGTGGTGAGTCTGGCATGAGGATCATAACTATGACCCTTGAATTATAAGTAAGAGCTTTGTAACCAACAGAGATCATTTTATCTAGGTGGAAGAGTGCCACCTACCAGGTCTTGGCGTGGCTTTGACCTTGGATCACACCAAAAATGAATCTTCAGATGATGGAGTGAGTGACCTGGTGTGCTTTGTCAGTGGGCTGCTGCTTGGAACAAATGCAAAGGTTCGAACTTGGTTTGGGACTTTTATCCGAAATGGCCAACAGGTATGAAAACCTTGGAATATTCTGCTTTAAAAAATACATTCACGTAGCTTGCCGAAACCTTTCTGGGTGTGGGCACCCATATTTGTCTGAATGCACATAAATCCTGTTTAAGGAGGAACCTTTACAGGGCAGCCTCCTCTTATTGGATCATCAGGTCTATAAATGGTGTCCCTGAAGGCAGCAGCTCTTTGGTTGCTCCTCTGAGAGTTTTTAGGCCTGGAAACCAGGGAATTGTATGCAACGTTTACCTGGTAAACATGCTCATCCTCAGTGTTCACAGTAGGAAGGTGCACCTTGACTTGCTTAGTTGACTCAGTTAAAGCTTGTGTTTTGGTGTAAGAAGCTGTTGAGGTGTGATCATGTGCTGCCTGTTGCCCTGGTGCTGAAAACTGTAAAAAAAGAAATTAAAAGACAGCAACCTTGACTTCGTCGTTACGGAAACTCTTCTGTGATACATTGGTGGGACGGATTTTGTGTTGTTTGGGATGGATTTCACGCGCTTGTTCTCATCTTTTAACCTCTCACACAGAGAAAAAGAGACAATATCAGTTCTGTGCTGTGGCAGATGAGGAGGCAGCTGCTCCTGGAGCTCATGGGGATCCTGCCCACGGTCCGCAGCACCCACATCGTGGAGGAGGCCGACGCCGACACCGAGCCCAACGTGTCCGTGTACTCGGGGCTGAAGGAGGAGCACGTGGTGAAGGCCAGCGCCTTGTTACGCCTCTACTGCGCCCTCATGGGCATTGCTGGGCTCAAGTAATGACCCTTCTCTTGCTCTGGGGTCTGTCTGTCACGTCTGTTCGTATCTCAGCAGAGGTGCGGGGCTGTGGGCGCTTCTCTCCTGAGCTGTGTCTCAATGCCACCGTGCCCTCGACACAGCAGCACTCACCAGTCTCAGTACCAGGGGAGGCTCTTTACTGCTGCCAATTCACTTCTGCAGGCTGCTGAAAATACTCTAAGCCCACAGGGTGGGAGCGGTGTGGAGAAAGGTCGTTCTGTCATTGTGTGAATTTTGAATTTCTACACCTTTTACTTTTCTGGAGCCTGCTAATGTAGCATCTTTACACGTTGCTAGTTTTAATTTAAGCATTTTGTACTGCTGGGCAAGATGATGTCCTGGGGGAGTTTTCCCACTGTTGTTGTCTCTTAACAGAGGTTTTTATGTCTTTAAGTCCAGCGAGAATTACCAGCTAATGTCGATACTCATTAATAGCAAGTTGATGAACAGATTCAGTAACAGGGAAAATTCTGTCTTTAACCACTGTAATGAGACTGGAAATATCTTCACTGTAGAATTGAGTCACAAATTGAATTTGTTTTGTTTTCTGTCCTGTCCAGGCCAACTGATGAAGAAGCTGAGCAGCTCCTGCAGCTCATGACCAGCCGCCCTCCTGCAACTCCTGCTGGTGTCCGCTTTGTGTCCCTGTCCTTCTGCATGCTCCTGGCCTTCTCCACCCTGGTCAGGTACCTCCCAGTAAAGCAGGAGCTTTGTAAAGATTTTACTGCTTTAGCACCATGAAGCTGCACAATTTTTCTCCCCTAATTTTATACAAATTTTTAAATCGGTCTCTGTATGTTGATGGAAGGGATTTGTCTCACTCTGTAGTGAGTAAATGGATATTCCACTCTCTTCTCCCTCTTGTTTGTAGCAAATCTTTTGAGAGAAGGGCATTAGCTTAGTTTGGAGGCTTGGTTTTTGAAGAGGGAGGTAGGCCTGACTAGTTCACTTTTCCATGGAGCAAGTTGATGGCTAAATTCTTTAAAGCCCCTGTTCAAAAGAGTAGCAGTGCAGATATTTAAGGGGTGTAGCTCTCTGCTGGCTGCATTCCAGACAGGAAGTTCCCTGGCACTTGGACTGACCTTTGTGCTCAGCATCAGAGTTATCAGCTGGTGGATGCTAAAGAGGAAGTGGCAAAAAGTCTCCTGGCAGAAGATTCCTCAAATACTGACTTTTCTCGTAGTAATTTTTATCAAAATGAGGGCTAGGTTTTTTTGGGTTTTTTTTTTGGAAAACAATCTTTTATGGATTTCCTTGGTGCAGCACCCCAGAACAGGAGCAACTCATGGTGATGTGGCTTAGCTGGATGATCAAGGAAGAAGCCTACTTTGAAAGGTGAGGGCAGGCTTGTTTTGCTTTAGTGGTTGCAGTCGCCTCACATTTACTTACGTCCTGTTGGAAACTAACTCTTCCCCTTTGTTATCATCATCAGCATTTCTGGTGTGTCTGCTTCCTTTGGGGAGATGCTTCTCCTGGTGGCCATGTATTTCCACAGTAACCAGCTCAGTGCCATCATTGACTTGGTCTGCTCCACCTTGGGAATGAAGGTGAAAATCAGCTTTTTACCGTGTTTCTGTACTTCTGTCTTTCGTTTAGTTTTGGTAGAAAGAACTTCAGGTTGGCTGTTGTACCTAAAGCAAAGATAACCTGAAAAAAAGAAGTAATTATCCAATAATTCCTCTGGAAGAATGTCAAGTTACTCATGCCTCTGGATGCAGAGGAATGATGTGATAAAAGTGCCTCCAAAAAATACTGACTTGTTCAAGTCACCATTTGCAAGAAATGAACTCTTTAGAAGATGCACTGAAGTAGTTTCCAAACTGAGCTGCAAACTTTTTATTTTAAGTGAAGAAATACATATATTTATTAATTCATGTCGGCCAATTACCAACAACTTACCATCATGAAAAATGTCTCATCAAAGGTAAAAGCTGGGTAGGGAGTTTTTAGGATGAGGGAGACATGGAGTGATGAACTTGTGACGTTTTAAAATATTTTTGTTTGACACTTGAAGTATAGATGTGAATGTTTTCCTTGTATCCCGGTTTGAAAAGGTTAAAGGTTACCAGTTTATAAAATAAATTTGCAGCCCTTGCTTATGAGAAAGCTGAAACTTGCACTTCTGAGTGGTTTGTTCTTAATTTCAGATTGTTATCAAGCCCAGCTCGCTCAGCAGAATGAAGACAATCTTCACACAGGAGATTTTCACTGAACAGGTATTTTCAGCCGAGGGGTTTCCCC
>VXAY01001468.1:1189214-1220270 GCA_013399855.1 Oxyruncus cristatus | reverse complement strand
TTTTTTCCTTTCCATTCAACTTCCAAACCACCAAGAATAAGGAAATGCCAGGACAGGCTGGAGCTGTGTGACCTTGTCCCCTGGTGCACTGGGAGGAGGTGGATGTTTGGGGTGTTTCTGTGTTGATTGTACCCTCCCTGTAGGTGGTCACAGCCCACGCGGTCCGAGTGCCCGTCACGGGCAACCTCAGTGCCAACATCACTGGCTTCTTACCCATCCACTGCATCTACCAGCTGCTGAAGAGTCGCTCCTTCACCAAGCACAAAGTGTCCATTAAGGTATGACCTTCCTTTTGTTTCAGTTCAGAATTCTGGACGTTAACCAGGTTTTTTGGTTGAATTACAGGAGCAGAATTCTTGTTCAACCTTATACCCCACTACCGTGTAATTTAGGGAGGATCTGGGCATTAAGTTAGGGTGCTCAGCTGTAGCTCTGGAGTCCGGAGACCACAACTGAGTGAAGTTAAAAATAATACACTCATTGTCTCTCCCCCCCTCTCTGTGCTTAATAAAATTTTAGTCAGAATGATTTTCCAGCCAGTACAAGCTTTATTTGTGAGTCTCTCCAGAGCTGGGTCCAGGATGCGCAGCTTACAACCAACTCAGAACTGATACTACACTTTCAAAGTCAAAGCCTCATTTAGTTAAGTTTTTGTAACTAGTTGGAGGGGGAGGGACTTGCAGGCCAAACCAACTGCCCTCGGGCTTGGCAGCTGCTCATGCCATGGGATGTTCTGTCCTAGGACTGGATCTACCGGCAGCTCTGCGAAACCACCACCCCCCTGCACCCTCAGCTGCTCCCTCTTATCGATGTCTACATCAACTCCATTCTGACTCCTGCGTCCAAATCCAACCCAGAGGCCACAAACCAGCCTGTCACAGAACAGGAGATCCTGAACGTTTTCCAGGGCCTCTCGGGGGTAAATGCTTTGTTTGGCTCTTTGATGTGCTGGGGTGTGAAAACGTGCGGTTCGGGATTTTGGGCGTGATCGACTCATTCTCTAAGTCCCTTCCCTTTTGTCTTTGCTGCCTGTGAGCTGCCTCCTGCTACGGTGATAACCACGTGTTTGGGGGTGAATCCTGTCAGTGCTGTGTTCGTATTTGTGGGTAAATCCCTGTTTTCCCGAGGATCAGGAGTGCAGCAGGACCTTTGTGTGTGGTTTTCCGTACAGGGGGAGAACACCCGTCTCACTCAGCGCTACAGCATCACCACACAACTGCTCGTCCTCTACTACGTCCTGTCCTATGAGGAAGCACTTCTGGCCAACACAAAGATTCTGGGTATGTGTGAGAGCGTCAGGGAGAGACAGATTAGCTGGAAATCAGATGCTAAGGGAGGAAAAACTCCCAGTGCTCTCAGATTCAAACATAAAAAGTTTAGATTCTTGCAGTAAATTGATTTAGAAACCCAGGAGATAAGGTTTCTGCTAAAACTCCGCGGTTGAATAATTTGTTTTCCGGGTGAAAAAAGGTCCAACCGGGCCAAAAAGTTACTAGAAATAGTTGTGACCATCTAACAAAAACAGCAGAAATTAAAAAAGGCTTCATAATTAAATAAGATCTTCATTTATTCACGTGTCATCAAACTTGCACACACACATTTTTTTGGGGCTGGCAGTTTTATAGTTGATAATGCTGAATGATCTTTTTTTTTACCATTGAAATTGAAATTCTACAAGAATGTTGTGTGGTTTATTGACAGAATCAAATTCCAGTGAAAACAGACTGTTTATATCTGCTGGGTGTATTTACAAGCCCTTTTTAGGGGGTAAAACTTCCAGTAGTCATCGATTTGTGTTATTTTAGAAAGCCTGAAATACTATAAAGTCAATTAAGAGTTCTCCCTGCATTTATAATTTCCACCTCACTGCAGGCTGTTGTGTGTCCTGACAGTTTGAATTCCAGGTACCAACTGATAACCAGGTTTTTTTAAGAATAAAAATCCTTGGATAAAAAAAGAGCAGATTTGAGCTATGATCTCCAAATCAGCTGGGCTTGGTGAAAGACACTGTGGAAATACTGAGAACAAATCTAAATATCGGGGAAATCTTTAGGTGGAAATGTTCACAGAAATAGTTTCCTGAAGAGCTTATTTTAATACCTTGACAGGAATGAGGTGTTATTTGGGATTTTCTCTCTTTTACCTGGATAATATAGAGACAAGTGCTTTACATTTTCACTTGTTTCCAGCTGTAACTGGTTTCTCGTGCTGTTCCCTTGCAGCTGCCATGCAGAAGAAACCCAAGTCTTACTCTTCAGCATTAATGGATCAGATTCCAATCAAGTACCTCATCAGGCAGGCACAGGGGCTGCAGCAGGAGCTGGGAGGTAAATCTGTGTGTGAGGGTCTGATGTGCATGAAAAGGGAGGCAGAAATTGTTTCCAGCTCAGTGGCTGTTGCTTCTTTCATAGTTTGCCTTCCTTTGTGATTCCTTTAAAACCTGTCAGTAACTAGTGAGATTAGAGATGTTTGAAGAGTTACAGTGAAAATGTCAGGAAGGGAGTTCATTTTAGAGTAGGCTTTACCTACCTAGGGCAGGTTTTAGAGTAGGAATTGCCCGAGGATGTTCAGTTATTCCAGATTGAATTACTACGGGTGACTTTCCAAAAGGTAACTTCTCCTTTCCGTTGGCATTGGAGTATCAGGCTGTGAGTGTGCAAACTCCTCGAGCTCCCGGGCAGTGATTCTGTGGTTGAACTGAAGGGCCCAGGTGTGTTCAGGTGGAAGGTGCAGCCGCTCAGATCTAAGCTGTGAACTCTTTCGATGCCCCCCAAGGTTTGCACTCTGCTCTGCTGCGTCTCCTCGCCACCAACTACCCCCACCTCTGCATCGTGGACGACTGGATCTGTGAGGAGCAGATCACAGGCACTGATGCCTTGCTGAGGAGGATGCTCCTCACCAACATCGCCAAGAACCACTCTCCCAAACAGCTCCAGGAAGGTAAATGGCTTCATTTGAAGTTAAATCTTTCCGAATTTGTTGGAGTACGGTGGCTCTGGAAGCGTGTTGGTCATACCGCAGTTACAAAACCGACACGTTCTGCTGCCCAGCAGAAAAAATGCCAGAAGTCCGGTTTTACCAAGATCTCATTGTCTTTGCTTTCCAGCCTTTTCCGTGCTGCCTGGAAACCACACCCAGCTGATGCAGATCTTGGAACACCTGACACTTCTCTCAGCTGGGGAACTGATCCCGTACGCAGAGGTGTTGACGTCGAACATGAATCGCCTGCTGGATGCTGGGGTCCCTCGGGGCATCCTGCAGGCTGTCAATAAACTCTGGATGGTCCTGAACACTGTGATGCCCAGGAGGTGGGATCAAAATACTGCTTGGTTCCTTGTTGCAGATAGAATCCTAGAATCACAATGGTTTGGGGTGGAAGGGACCTTAAAAACATCTATTCCACCCCCTGTCGTCTAATTCCAACCCCTTTCTTTTTTAAAAATAATGGCACAATGCCCTTACCTGGGAAATTGGAGGCTATGACTGAATGGAATGTGTTGGAGCTGCATTCCTTTTTGTTCTGTTGAAATTTTGAACCTTTGCATTTAAAAGGAAGGTGGTTCTTGTTCCCAGGCAAAAGGAAGTCACCGGCTGACTTAAAATAGGGGAGTATGGTTGTATAGTGTGTGTTGTTTATGGTGAGTTACTGAGGAAACATGAACTTACTTTGGTAAAAACATGCCCTTTTTGTGAAGTAGGTGCTGAATTGCAGTGAAAACAGTTTGGTTGCTGTAATTCCAGTAAGTCAACGGGAATTGTCTTAGTTAACTGCAAGGGCTGCAAATGAACTGTGGGGTGTTTGCTCCTTGATGGGCTTAGAAAAATAGAGCTGAGATAAGTGAATGTCCAGATGCTTCAGGGGTCTCTTTTCTTATATGGATTATCTACCAAAAAAACCCATGAAAATATTCTCCTTGTAGGTTGTGGGTGATGACTGTTAATGCTCTGCAGCCCTCAGGAAAAATAGTCCGACAGCAGAAATACACCCAGAACGATCTGATGATCGACCCCCTGATTGTCCTGAGGTGTGACCAGAGAGTCCACAGGTGAGTGTCTCCCTCCCTGAGCTTCTCGTGTTCTGTGGTACCACACGGGGGACGCTAAACAGAAAAGGTGCCTCACAGGAAACTTCTAAAAGCTCTCAGTACTTCAGAACGTCTTTTCAAACTAATCACACGGGGTTCAGCCTGTCCTGCCCTCCACTGAGTGTCCTGTTGGACAGCCTCACACCCAGCTGTGGCTTGGGAACTTCGGGATTTGGCCACAGGCCATCCATTTTGGCTTTGTGTGTGTGGGTCTGTGGTGAAGAGCCGCTGCAGCAGGTTTAAAATGGCTGCTGCCACGTGCTGCTGGCCGAGGTCGGAGCTGTGACATCCTCCCACTGTCCTTGCCACCCCTCTGGGGCCTGTAGTTGTCCCGTCTTTTGGGGTACCAGTTTCTGCCAGTGGGTGCCTGATGGACGTGACAAAGGCAGGTTTGTTTGATTTCCCAAGGAGTTCTTTAGCTGTGCTTAGGGATTGGTTCCTGCAGATGCCAGTGGGGCCAGAGGAGGAGCTGCACTGCTGCTTTATGGCTCTGGTGCAGAAGGATAAACTGAGAACTGAGGTGGTGAAAATGATCATAACCAATAGCAATGCACCGGCTTTTAAGGAGAATATGGAATAATGCAAACAATGAGTCAGAATTTGTGAATTACAACTTTGCTTTTTCACAGTAATGAAGAAAATGGCAACGGTTGTTCTAAAAAGAATGGGTTTAAATGTCCTTTAGCCCCTGGCTTTATTCCTTGTGTGTTCTAGTTCACGTTTCCTGTCAGTTGTGGTTTATTTTCCCCCGTTCTTATTATCCTTTTGTTCATAATAAGTGGCTAATAGTCAACTTGATTTTTCATGTTCTTGTCTGTATGCATCTGTCCCCCCTTGCCCTTTAGCAACTGAGCCGTGCATCTGATTTTCATGGGAGTCGCTCCAACTCCTCTAGACTTTGAGTTTCTGTAATCCCCAGCCCGTAGGTGAGATATTTAAATGTGTGTCCCTTCAGCCCTGGATGCAAATTGAAAATCCTACATTTTCCCAAACTGTTAGGGAGATTTTTAATGCAGTGTGATCTCCAAACTCTCATTTTAGTATTATGGAAGCAGCTCAGAGCTGCTCTGCCTTATTGCCCCCCATCATTCAGATAATTGTTTTCCCTTATTTTATGTAAATCTGACCCCTTTCAGGTTTTCTTTGTTCAGCAGGAGTGTTGGCAGAATGTGTATTTACGTGTTTCTGTGCGTGAGAGAAGTGGGACTGAATGGAAACTTCTGCTGGGTTAGGAAGAAAAGCTTTCCTGTGAACCAGGCTGCCAGAGGAGCCCTTGGCAGTGCTTTTAGTTTGTTCATGTTATCACTGTTTATTGCTCTGCCTACTGAAGTGTCTTTATTTTATCGTGTGTTCCCGTGCCAGGAGCCCTCCCCTGATGGATATAATTTTGCACATGTTGAACGGGTATCTCCTTGCTTCCAAAGCTTACCTCAACTCTCACCTCAAAGAAACAGCAGAGCAGGACATCAGGCCATCCCAAAACAATGCAATGGGCCCAGAGGCCCCCGAAGTTACAAGAGAAGAATTAAAAAATGCTTTGCTTGCTGCTCAGGTAAGGGGGGAGAAACGGATATCAAGCAACGTGAGGAAAGACGGTGATAAAACAGAAATAGGAAATTAAAAAGGGAGGCTTTTTATTTCTTTTTTTACCAACTTCTGCTACCATGGAAGAGAAAAATGCCTCTGTATTCAGGCTGTGAAACATTTCCTTTTTTCTCTGTCCTGCTCTGAAGCAGTGTGTTGGTTTACTGCTTGGGCAGTGGTTTTTCTGTTAGAACAGAAGAGTTCTGCTTCCCAGCCCCTTTGCCTTGTTGCTTGTGTTATCCAGAGGCTCTTTCCCTCCTTGGGTTTGGAGCAGTGGAACACAAATAAATGTGACAGAGCTGTGCCTGATCATTTGCCCAGTGTGATTCCAGAGCAGCAGCAGCACTGTGGAGTGGGAGGCTGAGGAATGGTTCCCTTCCTTAGCTTCCCATCAGGGAGATTGCTGAGGAATCCTGTTCCACAGGCAGCCTCTTCATCCCTCTGTCTGGAAGAATGTCACATGTATAAGGTCCCTGTCACATACATGGTTCCCATTATAATATGATTTTTGAGTTAATAGCAAGTTTTATATTTAAATGAACAGTGTGGTCTCCCTTGAATTTGTGAATTACGTGGCCATGTGCTTGTTTTGTCTGCTCTAGATGCTTTAAGGGCCCACTGCATATTTCATTTTTAAACAGTACAAGATTCCATTGCATTTACCCTTTTGATCAGTGAATATGATCATCTGTTGGATTTGAGCTTTTTTTTCTTAAAGTCTTGATTGAGATAAAGCACTGAGCTTTTTTCTAATGCTCTACAGGATTTGTGATTTGTGAGCTGGGTGTTTTCATTCTACGTTTAAATATTCTATAGCCAGAAATCCTGGTCACCTGAGAATTTTCCGTTTCTTAAATTGTCATTACTCTGNTTTTCATTTTTTTAAATTTTTTTTTTCTTGGGTTTTTTTTTTTTTTTTTTTTTTTTTTTTTAATTTATTTCACTGGGGTTTTAATGCTGGTTCTGTGGCTTCTTTTCTCCCCAGGACAGCGCTGCTGTGCAGATCCTGCTGGAGATCTGCTTGCCCACCGAGGAGGAGAAGGGCCAGAGCAGCACTTCGGATGGTTTGCTGCTGGGTGCCCACAGTCCCATGGGCCCCAGGGGTGCTGAGGCAGAGGAAGAGGAGGGGCTGCTGTGCAACCTGCGGGAGGTGCAGTGCCTCATCTGCTGCCTGCTGCACCAGATGTACATTGCTGACCCCAACATCGTCAAACTCGTGCACTTCCAGGTCTGCCTGGCACTGCTTTGGTTCTCTTGTTGCTCCTCGGGTCGGGAAAGGGCCAAGTGAAGTGGTCACAGATGCTGAATGCCTTCCTCGTGTTCCTCAGAAATGATAAGGCCCCACTTCTCTGCTCCTGTCCCACCACATTTCTAGTACTGATATTTCCTCCCTGTTTCACTGTCTGGACTCTGTTGCAGGGAGAAGGGAGCACTTAAACTCTACCTGTTCCTTGTCATTAAACGTGCACTTTGTTTGTACCTCTGCCCTTTTTTATAGCTTGTTCACCTAGGCCAAGGAACACTGGCCTAATCATCTTCTAATTACTTGTTCCACATCTTCTGTGGATTATTTTTCTGGCCACATGTTTAAATCAGTGTTCCCTTTATTCAAAACTAATTTGGCTTCCAGTGTGAACATCTTATCTTTCCCTTCTGTTAGGGCACAGTTTATCTCTCTGCAGTGGAAGGAGGAAGGTTGTCCCTGCCAAAGCAGCTGTGCACCTTCCAAAAAAAAAAAAAAAAGAAGAGGGGAAAGATCAGCAATTTTTAAAATATAAACGTGTTTTTAATGCATGTTACCAGGTGACAGACTCTTTACAAGGAGTTAATTTGCTTTGACCTGGGACTGATTAGGTACTGAAAATGTCATTGTGGTGCAGTTGTGAAATGAGCAAACTGGGGCTGATGGTGAAGTTTGGAGCATGGGAAACACAAGGAAGGAAAGGGTCACTACAGTCTGGTTGTGTTTGGGGAGTGGAGGGAGTGTTCTGTGCAAATAATACACCGAGTGTTGAGGGCAAAGAACTGATCCAAACCCGGGGTTTGTACCCAGCCTGTGACACACTGACACGTCTCTGTCCTTACTCACACAGGGCTATCCATGTGAACTTCTGGCACTGACAGTGGCAGGGATTCCATCCATGCACATCTGTCTGGACTTCATTCCAGAGCTCATTGCCCAGCCTGAACTTGAAAAACAGGTACTCTGCAGTCACCTGGTTTGGGAATCACTGTGGGTAGTTAATCCTGAGGACAGAAAACAGTCACTAAAAACATGCAGTTCTGGCTTGCCTGGGCTATTCAAGTAATATTTGTAGCACTTTTACCTCAAATTAAAGGCCTGGCTTTGTAGGTAACTGGAATTTGTTGGGCTACAGATTCCTCTGTCTCTGTATAGAATCATGGAATGGTTTGTGTTGGAAGGGACCTTTAAATATAATTTAATTCCAGCCCCTCCTGCCATGGGCAGGGACACCTCCCACTAGACCAATTTGCCACATCAAGCCAACTTTATAGTTTATTTAATCCCTTCTAGTTCCTGCTGATGAGAAGACACTCAGCTAAGGTTGAAACTGGAAAACACCAGATCCAAACAGCTTTTACAAGGGTTGGGGTGGAAGTTGTTGCTTTGTTTCTCCCCATAAGGTTGCAACAAACTGTCTGTGGGGGAGAATCTGAAACACTAACGCTGTCACTTTGATTAATGTCATATATGTGTGGGTTATATTTCTTAATATTAGCAGGGAAAAAAATCAGAATAACTATTACTAAGGCTTTTTCAGCTTCAATTTCTTGGTAAAATAGAGAATATTTACTAACTTGTAAGTTACGTCCAGAGCTTTGGGTAGAAAGTGCGAGCAATTTGTAACTTTAGCGCTTACTTCTCTTTTTGCCTTTCACCTCCTTGCCAGATATTTGCCATCCAGTTACTTTCCTACCTGTGTATCCAGTATGCACTGCCTAAATCCCTCAGTGTGGCTCGTTTAGCCATCAACGTGATGGGAACCCTGCTCACAGGTGAGTGCTCCAGCAGCCCCCAGGTTCCTTGTTGTCCGAGTCAGGATATTTTGTCTCAGCTGCATGCAGTTTTGTCTAAATGCCACTCTTGTGGCAATTGATGGTGCAAATGTAACAACAGTTTTTGACAGGGGTTTTAGAACAGTTTGGTCCTGCTTTTACCCACGTCCTTCTCCCTGGCAGTTCTGACCCAGTCGAAGCGCTACGTGTTCTTCATGCCAACCCTGCCTTGTTTGGTGTCCTTCTGCCAAGCCTTTCCTCCCCTCTATGAGGATATCATGTCTCTGCTGATCCAAATAGGACAAGTTTGTGCCTCTGACGTTGCTACACAGACACGGGACTTCGACCCCATCATCACTCGTGAGTCAAGTGCCTTTATTTCAGAAATAACATTGAGGTCCCAGGGGAAAACCTGTGGTAATGTTTCAGAAGTCTGAGTGTGCTTGGAATGCTGTGTGGAATTTACTGCTTGTAAATACAGAAGGAATAGGGACAGGTGGATTTACTGGGTAGAGAAGAAAATTTAGTTGTTACTTATCTAAAGTACTAATCTGTTAAACTTTTCCTTCTCTTTTATTTCCCTGCCCGTATCATTACAAGATGTATCCCTGCATGTAAGTGTTGTGCAGAGAACTTGTCCTTATAGGCTAAGGATTAATGACATGAGCAGAGGCCACTGGTTTTTGGAACACAAGGGCATCTCAGCCCCTCCCCTGAGGCACAGTGGCCATGGAAATCTTCCTCATCTGTTGGAAATGCAAAGTCAAAGGAGCTGCTTGAAGTCTTAAGCATGGTGTGGTTGGACAAATGCACAGTGATTGTGTGAGCAGGGAGTGGCTGTTTATCAGTTGATCTTGAGCAGGTTTTTGCCTTTTTTTTTTGTGTCCAAAGACAAATGCTCTGCTCGTGTAATACGAGGTCTCCTGCTGCTGTCTATGCTGGGGTATTCACCCAGAAAGAATTAAAAAGGAATATAAAAAAACCCAAAGGAGTCAGACATAGGTAAATGAAAAAGAAATGCTGTATTGTCTCTAGAAAGTGGAGTGAAGCCTGGTGAGAAAGAGAGTGATGGCTCAGATTTGCAATCTCATCACATGTACCTGTGTTAGGGGTGTAAAATAAAAACTTCCAATACCTACTTTATTTATTTAGATGTACTTTGCTGCTTCTACCTTATTTTCCAGGTCTCCAGCAACTTAAGGAAAAACCACATGATCTCTCAGGACTCTGTAAAGACTCCTCTACCAAAAGCTGGTCCAGGGACGTGGCGAGCCTGGACCCCGACGTTCGGCTGTGCCAGTGTGTGGAAAACACCATCATTGAAATCATTAACATGAGTGTCAGTGGGATTTAGGAACAGCTCAGGTTCATTTGGAGCTTGTCCCACTGTCCACGGTGCCTAAATCTGGGGAAAGCTGTGAAAGTGCACTGAGGAGCTGGAGCAGAAATCCACATTTTTCGTCCATTCAATTCAGTTCTGGCTGAGGAGAAAATTCTTTCCAGAGGCTCACGTTGCTTCCAGTGAAAAGTTCTGAGGCTGATGGGATCGGGAAATAATTCCCAGTGGAACTGAGCGTGATCTTGAGGCTTGCTCAGTTTCTGGGGTGGTACAGCAACACAGCTGGAAGGGTTTTAGGACACTGAAAAGTGAATATTCAATTTGGTGAGCAAACAGCAAAATGATGGGTAAGAAAACTTGGAGATTCGAATGAGTTAAATGAGCTGCTGTTCCAAAGCCTTGCAGAGCAAGATGGAATAAAGTTCTCCGAGGAATACTTGAAAAAGTGGTGCCAATAACTTGCACCATCACACTGAGTGCTAAGAAAATGTTTTAACTCTTTTGTTTGTGTGTCAAACCGTTGGCCAGAGTTTCAGTTTGTGAGATCAAGAGCTTCATTGAAAGATCAACCAGCCTTCACTGAGAGTTTGAAACTGGTCTGAAAGTTGCTTTGAAAAAAAGGATTAATAGTAAAAATGAGTTGTATAAATTTGCTTTTTACAGAATGGGTATTTTTCATACAGCTCAGATGATCTAGTGCTTTTTAACTTAAAAGTGATGAGAAAGACCTGAAGAAACGAGTGCAGAGGTTTCTGAAGTTGTCATCAGGATAAAATTTAAAAAAGAAATTGGTGTTGAGAATGAATGTGCAAAGGAATAAAGGAAGGAACGGCCAAAGCAGTTTTCCAGGCAGCTCAGAAAGCCAAATCCTTTGTGCTCCATCTTGGAGTTGGTCGTTCTTTTCCATACAAGGCCTGAGCCCACCAAGGGGAGTTTTGTCATCTTACTGTAAATTATGTAAATAATCTAAATGTATGTATTTTTTCCCCTCAGTTCTAAGTGTTATTTTATATGCTGTAGTGGTATTTAAATAAAAAAAACCCAGTATGACTGAATTTCAAAGGGAGTTGCCTGTATTGATTTTAAGTTTTCCAAACTCATCCCAAATTCCACTTGTGGGAACACCCCAGGACACCCCGACAGCTCCCAAAACCAAAGACTTGGGGCTTCTGTGTATGGGGCAGTATCGAGAAAATGTTGACTACAAAAACTATTAATTTTTTATCTCCATGCTGGTCCTGCTTTCTCTATTTCCAAATGTATTTCCAGGGTGTATTCTGTGCCCTGCCTTTAAAACAAGGATAACAGTAATAATGATAACAAAGATAATAAAAATAATGGTAATAATACCCCATAGTAATAAAACCTGATGATAATAATAGTGGGCAATAATAATGGCCAATAATACAAGAGCAATAATAATAATAATAAATGTATAATATATAATTATATACAACATAAGATAATGTAAAATATATAGTTATATATAATACAATGTAAAATGTAATATAATACAGTATAAACAACAAAATACATTGTTATTTGTCAATACGCTTTGCACCACTAAGCGGGCGGTTGCTTAGCAACGCGCGCAACCCGGAAGCCAACAAGGCGCGCTGCAATTGGCTTCCGGTGCTTAGGGGAGGAAGGCGGGAGCAGTGCAGTGTGCGGCTCGCCGATTGGCGGCGCGCGGCCCTTTCCTGTCAGCTGATTGGCTGGGGTGGAGGCGGGAAGGACGGAGAGTGCTGAGGGGGCTTCGGGACCGCTGGTGGGGACCGTGAGGGGAGTGAGGCCGGGGCTGAGCGCACACAGGAAACCAGCGCCCAGGTGCCGCTGTGAGGGCTGGGTTGAAGCTGCACCACTTCCTTAGGAGGCAGAGCTGCTCCACCCGGGGCCGAGTTGGCGGTGAGGCTGCGCTCAGGGGCAGCCCCGGCGCGCCCGGAGCACTCCCGGCCGAGCTGACACTGCAGGGAGGGGGCTCTGCGGTGTCCCCGACTCTTCCACCGCCTCACGGGCAAACTTAACTCGGAGTTATCCTTCACTAAGGAGGATGTGTGGGGGAAAGGCCTTTTCATGGGGAGGTCCTTCCATCCACCCTTCCTGGGATGCAAACTCATGTCAGCAATCTCCTTTTCTTAGGATTGCGTTTTCCTGTGGAGAAACTCGATGATGACGCTGAATCATGCCGTATATTGGTGTTTTTTGGATACATGTATTTAATTAAAAGTCAGGTGAGGACGCAGGTTAGTGAGTTGATTTATCACCTGGAATCTGCCACTTTAAACGTGCTCTGTTGGTCAAGGCTGAAAACCTGTAAGAAAAAAAACCCTTAAAAATATAGTCTGTTTTAAAGCCATCTATGCCTATTCAGTATTTTTAGTTCAGTAATTTCAACTTTTTAGCATAATAGGGAAATTGTCGTTTACTATCCAGAGTGAGAGATATTCAAGGTAATAATCACAGAATAGGAAAGTGACTGACACCCTATTCCCACTCCGACTAATTACTGTGTTATTTGTGGACGAAAAGTGTTCTTTTTTAAACATTTTTAAAGTCAGTGTCCAGCTTATTTTTCATTGTTATAAGAGGGGTGGTACAAGCTACTGTTGACAGCTGTGTCTTTGGAGTTTGCAGTGTCTTGGAATTCAGGCTTATGGGGCTGTAGAATTGAAAGACTGGCTGATATTTAGTGACTAAAAACCTTGTGGCTTTGAGTTTTTATCCCAACGATCTCCAGTCTGGCTGTTTGAATCTGAACTGGTGTGTGCAGTTCATCGTGGTTTCATTTAAATTGCTGGTGTTACTCGTTAGCTGGTGGCAAGTTTTGTAACGAAGACCAAGTCAGAACTGCTGATGTGTGGTGTGAATTCCTGCATTTTGGTTCTGTTGTCCTGAATTATTACCAGATTAGCTGCTTCTCTGTGTTATTGTAATATGTTGTCTCAGGCTTTATCTGGTTGTTACTATTGACTTGCTAAGAGAATTTTTTTTTTTTTTCTATTGCAGTTCTAAACCTGAAGTAAAGGGGAGGAAGAAGTGGCAATGCCTTCTGAGGGGGCGGAATACACCATTGGGGGGGTGAAGATCCTCTTCCCCTGCAAGGCTTACCCGTCCCAGCTGGCTATGATGAATGCTGTGAGTACAGTTTACACTGACGTTCCCTAAACTAGGAGTGTTTTCCGCTATTTGGAGTTCCAGTTTCTCTATCAGCACTTGGAAAAATGACGTATTAAATTCAGAGCCTCCAGCGTCTTGAGGATTTCAGGTGTAACAACTGACTGTTCTCTGTGCTGTACAATATCTGGAGCGTGCCTCGGGAATGCTGAGGTCCGTTTTGGACTTGTGAGCATTCATGCTAAGAAATAAGTTGTGCACGTTGTGTGATATGTACACCTATTTATCTAGATACGCTGTTATAGAATTGTATATAACTTTGAGGGGGCAATGCTTTAGTAAAAGATGTCTCTTAAACAGAATAATAAAGTAATGTTTCAGTAAGTTTTCAGTTTTTCGGAGTTTTTAAAAATGAATTGTTGCACTTACATCTGAACATTATTAAGGAGCTTTAACCACTTCAGAACTTTTTTTCACTCTGGTACAGATGGTTTAGTTGTTCTTATTATTAAAGGTGATTGTGGGGGTTGGTTTTCTACTTTTCACAAGACAGCAGGGTGTCCTGACCTATTTTTAGAACTTATTTCTAAGGTGAGCTAAAGGCGTCTGCTTTGCTTTCTCTTAATTCTCGTTTTGCTCTTGCTGTTCTCCTTAAAGATTGTGAAAGGTTTAAATACCAGGCAGCACTGTTTGCTGGAGAGCCCTACAGGAAGTGGGAAAAGCTTGGCATTACTTTGCTCTGCATTATCATGGCAGCAGTCTCTGCATGGTGAGTTGTCTTAGTGGCTGTTGGCACAATTTTTGTTACCAAAATAATGAATTGCTGCTGTTTATCAGCCTTTAATTTAATTTATCAGCCTTGGATTTCAGGTCTTTGTCCACCATTACACATCTTACCTCACTGGCCACACAAAGCAGTGATGGCCAGTAGTGCTGAGCTGGATTTGGGTCTCATAAGGGAATTATTTGGCTGTTGGAACCTTGGAGGAAAATCCTTGTGGGTTGCAGTTACGTGGATGGAATTGAAGGAGAGAAGTGGTTTTGATTTCTTCAGGGGGTTACAGCCTGAAGAACTGCAGTTCTTCAGAGGGTGGTGGGAACTTGGTCAGCTTTGTAGAGACACCAGGTTTACAAGCTGGTACCTGAGCTTTCACCTTCACTGTTCTGCAAGTCTGGTTCTCCTGTGGAGCCCTGAGTGGTTTTGATGACAGCCAAATGCCTGTGTCCCTCAGAGAAATCCGTGCTGAGCTCCTCCTGGGACAAGGAGGACAGGAAGGCAGAGACGGCCCCGCCGTGCCCCTGCACGTGTCATTCCCAGTCCAGGAGCAACGAGGCTGCAACAAGTGTGAATCCTGGTGCTTCTTGTCCTTCTAATAACTGTGAAACAGGAGCTTCCATGAAGCCTGGAAGCCCCCTGACAAACACAGGTAACTTCATCCACAGGCAGCTAAAAGTCTGTTCCTGAAATACAATTTGTAGCCAGTTATCAGTTTTCTTGCTTTCAAATCAGGGATGTTTTTTTCCCATCGTAATAGAGTACGACATAATTCTGCCCTGCGTGAAATCTGTGTGATGATGAATGGGTCTGGAAATGTCCAATACAGTTACCTACATTGTGTATTTATAGTAAAATCTATTTTTAAATTGCTCCCCTTATTTAATGTGTTTCTTTTTTTCTTTGATGAATTACAGCGTGTAAGGAAAATGAAACTCTAGCTTCGAAATTGGCTGCCAAAAAGAAGTTATCTCTACATGACAGTGAGAATGATGATTTTCAAGTGGACAGAAAAAGGATCCGTCCTTTAGAAACAGAGCAGCAGGTGAACAAAGTTTGTTGGCTGTAAAATAATCCAGGTGTAGCTAAACCAAGCTGTCAAATACCAGTCAGTGTTACAGAGAAGGGTGTGGACAATAACTGAGTCATGTCACAGTCACAGTTCAGACTGACAGGTTTCTGTTCATTTTTATTGTTATTCGTTACTACAGAGTCCATTGTTGCATTTAAATGTTCATAATACCTTGTCCTAAACTATATCCTGCCTATTTAAACAAGCAATATCCCCAAAATATATTTATCCCCAGCTGATCTGTGGTATTAGGCCAAAGTATGAGATTCTAGAGTTGAAAGTGCTCTTGGAAATGAGTGTTAGAAATTCCAATAATGCAGAGTTCTGGTTTCCAGCCTGTCAGATGTTGGTATCTCTGGCCCGATGCGTGGAGTGCAATATCTCTGTTATGTTTTCATCTGTGTCAGTGTTGGTATCACGTGGCTGAGGACTTGTGCACTTAAACATTTTACATTGCTGCAGAGCACTTTTGATGAAGTTTTTACATCAGTAGGGTTGGCTGGGGTGGTTTTGGTTTTGTTAAGAAAATTTTCTGCTTATATCTACATAGTACTAGAATTTCTCTCAATTTTGTAACAGTGAGAAAATAAAGTAGAAAAGCTCAGCAGTAATTACAGGGTTTTTTTTTTTAGTAATTAAAACTAGAGAGCTTTCCCTAATGACTTCTGCGTGGCTAAATTTGGTTAAGCTGTTGTCAAACATTGACGGTGCACGGTGTTACTAAAACAGCCTCGGTGGAAGAGGGCTGAACCAAAGCCCTGCCAGAGGGAGCACATCCTCCTGCCCAGGGCGTTTGTACACTGTGGTTTTTTTCCCCATCAGGTCAGAAAACGCCACTGTTTGGCCAGAGGAGTCCAGTTGGTGGATGCTTTAGAAGTTTATCATCAGAGGAAAAATGGAGAGCTCACAGTTCACTCTGAAAAAAGTGTGAAAACCACTACTTGTTCTCCCCAAACAGTAAGTGATGCGACAGTATCTTTTACAGCAGGACTGGTAGTTCAAGAGTGATTAAAAGCAATATTTAATGGCTCCCCAATAGCACAAAATGTGGCCCAGCAGCTCAGCCTGTAAACTGTCAGTGTGTGACAGCAGTTGTACAGCAAATTTAAATCTATATTTTATATTCCAGCCTGTATTAGGTTGATGACATTATGGAAGAACTTGAAACTGGGCCCATGGAAATTAGCTGAAATCAGGATTTTGTGCAACCTGCCGGTGTTTGTTTTGAGGCATTTATAGTGAAAAGGAGTATTTAATATTAACATGTGTGTCTTTTAGACTTTAAAAAATATAGCATGGAGGAAGCTGGAGCTGATCATTACAATATATTGTAATGATATTGCAATATTCGTTCCTCATTTTTATAACAAAAAATGAGCAATGAATATTGCACCTGGTTAAGAAGAAAAGTCCTGTGTTTTACTGTGGTAGATTTACATTTTGGGGTGGTGGTGGTTTGGTTTTGGTTTTATTACCACTTTCTATAGCAGAAGTATCACCTAAGAATTTGAGATGCAAATGCGCAGCTGTTTCTGCAGCTTTCTGCTGGGCCTTTTTCTGTTTGAATCCTTCTGATTTTACATAAAGATCTGTCGAAGTAAAACCAGTAGAAGAAGGAATGTGAGGCAGTGGAGAGCTGGGGGTGAGATGCCAGGTTATGTGAGTGATGCAGTTCCCAGGAATGCTCATCGGGAGCTGCGACAGAATAGTTCTTATCGATATTAAAATGTAGGAGCACACCATGAAATCAGGAAATCGTATATTTGGGACAAACCTAAGAGAGGAATGAGGTCTGACCTTTGTTTCTTTCATCAGCACAGAAATCTCCTTTCTTCTTCCAAAAGACAAAGAACATTTCCCCTTTCCAATGTGTTTTATGTTGGTTTATGGTAATACCCCTCTGTAGGTAACTCGGGTTCTGAGTACAGGGGGTTTTGTGCACGTTTGGAATTAAGTTTGGTTTCCACACGCATTTCAATTCTCCTTCCAACAGCTCTTTGTGTGTCCTAAATGAGCTGCTGGTTTAATCAGTGCAACCCAGAGCTGGTTTCCAGTATTCCCTGCCTTTGTAAACACAAAGGAAGCCAAAAGCTATAGTATTACTTTAGGAAACTGGGAGCTAAATATTTTCTTAACAAAAGTGAATCTGTGTTGTAGGTCATTTGATGGGAGGTAGTTTTTGTTAGTTTTGGAAAGCTCCGAAGATTTTTTTTGAGTAGGATTTGAAATGCTTTGTGCCACTGAGCTTCAGCCGATAGTTTGGAACCCAAAGGCCAGCAGAGTGTGCTGTTGATTTTCAAATAAAAAGACCTTTCTTCCTTCCTTGATTGTAAACTTTCTGTTGGTGCTTTGGTGTGGGTGTCTGGAAAACTCGATTTAAAACTTGTGGAAATTTCTTGTAGTGAAGAAAATTGAAAACTTTCAGTATAGGTCAGCTAATTGTTAAGTAATAAAATACTTAAATACTAAGAAAACTCTTCATTTTCTAAAGAAACTCTTTGTTTTAATAGTTGAACTGTACCTGTGTGTGTTGTAATGGGGCTGATCTTGCAGATAGACAGTATATACTATTTAAACACTGCACTGTTTGCTGCATCTTCAGAAAGAAGTGACCCGAGAAGAAACGAAGGTTTTTATTTCTGTTCAAGTTTCTTTTTAAGAATGAAAGAATCAAGTGTTATTTTGCTGTGATGAACTTTTCCTTTAGCACACAGAGAATTTGTCTGCTGTCAAGAAAGAGCTGCAGAAAGTGAGGCCGTAGTTGTGCCTCAGAACTCCTGACGATAAATCCGTGAAGTTTAAAACATGAAGAGCACACAGCGTGGGCTGTTAGGTGTAGAAATGCTTTTCTAGTGTAGCTCATGAAATAAAGTCAACAGAGGGTATGTTCAACACTTATCATGAACCACGTGTTTGGGATGGTGCAAAAATAACAGTATTTTCTTCATCACTGAGGCAGCCCTGTGTTTTAGTGTAGTTAATCCTCTGCTTCAAGCAAATTTAGCTTCTTGTCAAGTCCTGTTTATAGTCCGAGAGAGAGATGGGTTGGTTGTTGTGAGAGGATCAGAGGTGCTGCCCAGTGTTGCTCCATCAGAAGAACACCTGTAGATCCTGTGGGTGAGAATCCAAGCCTGTTCTGAGCTGCCTGGGAATCCACCTCTGTCCTCCCGTTATTAATTCTTGCAGGATGGGCCAGTTCTGGTGTGAGTTTAAGTGGGAAATGATACCCTGCTGGTGCTCTCTTGATTCCTTGTGTCACAGAATGGCCTGAGAAACTGGGGCAGCTGGGCTAAGGAACCCCCATTTCTAGCAGGTAAAGAAAGTAAACAGTAAATGGAGAGCAGTGTAACAAACACTTGGGGTATCAAAAAACAGCTGTGAAAAGAATCTGTCTTAATGTGCTAGCCCATTGCAGTTTAACATATTGCTTACAACCTTCACAATGGGGCTTGGGTGACTTCTGTTACACATTCCAGGGGACTGGCAGCCTGGTACAATCAGGGTCTGCACTCCAGAATGGGCTAATTTACCACGATGGGCTGAAGAAAGTTGTGGATTTGTATTACAGGCTCTCACCTGACACCGTATCTGATCCCTTTTCTGCTGATTGACATTTTGAATGAGCTCTTTGAAGCGAGTTCCAGCTTAATTAAAACGTTTGCTTGGTTAGCAGTGATCTGTGAAAGCCCGTGATAAATATTGAACCGGGTTCACCTGCTGGTGACTGGGGGAGCATAAACAGCTGCTTTGTGTGCTTGGATCAAGAGGCTGCAGCAGCAGCAGAATGCTGGGCTTTGAGAGCTTCCAAAGGAGAGCTGAAAAGCTCTGGTAATGTCACTGCTGATATCTCCCCAGATTGTGCTTGTGTGATATTTCACACAAGGGGCATTCACTGCTCCATCATTCAGATGGCTTTGTAACTGGGAAATGGAGATGGAGATAGGAAGAACTCCTCTTACCTCTTTGTGTTTCAGAGATCACAGCCCCAGTGTTTGTTTAGCTCTATTTTACACGCAGGACAGGTCGGGGGACTTGATTATTCCCTTTTTAATCGGACTTCCACGTTTTGCCCATATAAATATTGATGTGATAGGCTGGTTTATCTCCCCCTGACAGCAGTAAAAACAAGCTGCATTAGCCTAAGGTCCATATAGTCTGGTATCTGATCTCTAACAGCATCTGTTACTGGGTGTTTCTGATTAACCACTGCAGAAAGTAGAGGAGAATCTTTCTTTTCCTCTCTTCCAAATGAAAATCTCTCTTTCAGATTCCAGCAGCTGCAAACAGGTTTAGCCCTGAATTTCGAGGGTGTTACAAAATGCAATTCTCTTGTCTTAATATGAATTATTTCCATTCAGCTTCCCCCTTCATTTTTTCATAGGTAAATTGAAACATTTTCTGGGTTTTTTTATAGTTCAATCAGTGGTATGAGTGTAAAAATTTGTATTTTGAGGCAACGCTGCCAAGGAAAATGCCAAATTGGGGTTGCTTTGCTCAGCTGGAGAGTTCTTCTTCCTTTGGCTGCAGGAATGGGAGAGGAGCACCACGTTAGGTTTGGCTGTGTGATATCCACAGCAAGTTCTTTTTATAGAAATGCAGAATTAGAATAGTTTGTCTTGTATAAAAATGTTAAGATGTATTTTAAGAATTCAAGTGCAAATTGACACACTTGAGAAATGTGCGAAGAACACGAGCTCAGCTTTCAAACTGTGTTTTAACTATTTTTCTGAAGTTTCTCTTCGTTATGAAGGACCTTCTAGAAAGGTTTTATTTATTAATGTGTGTGTGGCTAACAGTGTCTGTGGCTTCCAGAATTGCTCTGACTACTGCAGGCAGTTTTAATACTCTTTCTAGTTACTGTAAAATCAGCCTCAGTTTACAACTTTCTCGATATTGTGGAGGGGTTTCTTTGCATAAAACTTTTTTAAAAGTCAAAGGTAACATTTTAGTACTGGAATAATGGCTAAAGTGCTTCTTGATGCCAGTGTCACACCAACTACAAACCTTCTAACCCAACCTTTTAAGGCCACCTGTAAAATACTCTAATTTATAAGCCTCACCCATGAGAACACTTCTAATTCTTTTCGTAAAAGAGAAATATCTGTGGTGTCTTAAGCCCATCGTGGAAGAGCCTTCTGTTCCTGTTTGTATATAAATTAATTTGAAGGGCATTTTCCTGTTGTTCTAAGAACTTTTGCAAAACAGCTGCCTAATTTGTCCTAATATTTCTCTGTAATTTTTATTTGGCAACCTGGATGTGAGGCTTAGCAATGGCAGGGAAGTATTAGTGGTAAAGTATCCTCTTGGCATTCCGTGTGTTCTTTTTACCTCCGAAAACACCATCTGACTTGAATAAAAATTAAAAGATAAGCCCATTGTTCAAGGCCCTGCACAGTAAGTGCTTTGGTTGTATTAATTGTTGGCGTGGTGATGTGGTTTTTATTATTTCAGGGTCCCATTTGCACTGGAGTCTTGTGTGTGAGCACACAGAGCACATATGTAACATATACCATATGTCAGCTGTTTCCTGCTTGGCTGGTGACAAGAGCCCCATTCATAACTCTTCTTTTTATCCTTGCAGTGAATAAGTAATTATTCAATATAGAAGGCAGGATATTTGGAACTGGCTATTTAATGTGGCAGCACAGGGTAATGAAACCTGCTGTTCCTGGCAACCTGAGAGGGGAATGTAACAATTCCAGCATGGGTGTAACTTTAGCTGCTTTGAGGGCCTGTTTCCTTGGCACATCAGTGCACCTTTTATCCCCGTGAGTGGCAGCTCCGGGGGTTCCATTTCCATGCTTTCTCTCATGTATTGTAATATTTAATGGTGGACAAGGCTGAGTGGGACTGAGGGTAACACGACCTTGCTTTTCCTCGGAGTGGAGGCTCCGAGACAGCTTGATCCCAGAGCTGGGGTGTAACACATGGCAGGACCTGGTTTCTTTGGAATGGCTCATCTCTGATACAATTCGAAGGGGAAGGAGGGTTATTCTGAGCAGGCAGCTACACGTCGGGACCTGCACTAAACCAAATACCAGCTCTTTGACACTCGAGCAACTCCTTCTTTTTCTTGTGGACGTGGTTACTCAGGAGTTCCTGGTTTTCCATGTGCCTTTTCACATTAATTACTGCAGCTTTACGTCAGTTGTCCCAGTATTTCATGTTATGAAAGGTGGTGCTTCTCAGGAAGGGATAAAAAAAAGGCTTGTAACAAATATTTTGCAGGATTAGGTTCTGTTTAGAATTATTCCCAGTGTTTCTTTATTCCCCTAATTACTGGATGGCCTTTGGCATAATGGCCCAGCAAACGTGTTTCTAATGGAGAGTGTGTGACCCAGTCTGTTTTATCTGCAAACAGATTGCCCTGAACTGTCTAGATTTCCACTGCTTGCTTTGAGGAAAAATGTTCTTAGTGTTTTAACTTGGGTGTCTGATCCCAAATTTCCTTCATGGAAGGTGCAGGACTCTTGTTCTGTCACAGGAGTGTCCTCAGCTGAAGTTTAAACGTGAGGAGTTTATTTGTGTTATTCACGTGTGTAAATATTCCCCTGGATTAATAAATTCTTTGTGATTGGGTTATGATAAAGTTGTGATTGCTAGAAGGGGTTTTTTTAAGATTTTCAAGTGCAAGGATGCTTTAACACTTTAATTTTTGCAACTTGATAGGTCAGCCTGGTCATGGAACTATTGAGCCGTCCCAGAGGGCATTTCCTAAACAGACCATGAACAGATTTAGCACATTCATCTTCCAGGGGGATTTTGTTAATTTCTTTTTTTTTTAAAATCTTGGTTTGCAGTCTTCTTCTGGCCCTTGCACTGAGTGTTCCTGCTCTTCTGGAAAAGAACCCACTAAGGATCCCAGTCACACAAAGAAGAAGGAAAATGGAGATCATTTGTCTGTTCCCAAAATATTTTTTGGAACACGGACTCACAAGCAAATAGCCCAGATCACCAGGGAGCTGAAGAGAACAGCCTATTCCTCTGTCCCCATGACCATCCTGTCCAGCAGGGATTACACCTGCATTCACCCAGTGGTATCCAACAGTGGGAGCAACAGGAATGAGATGTGTGTAGAACTGCTGGAAGGAAAAAATGTGAGTCATTTAGTTTCAGAAAGTGAGCATTCATTAAACACAGTCAAATTTAAGGGAGTTGAACAGCTGGACGAGGAATATTTTTTACTATGTTGGTGAAATGCCTCCTGGTAATTTGGTTTAAATATTAATCATAAGAAAATGTAGATACACTTCAACAATACTGAAAAACTTATGATAGGACAAGTATTTATGACAGGTTAGTGTTTTAGTAAGACTTAAATTGTCTTTGGGTTTATAGATGGAGAAGAAAAGTGCCCTTTACTGATGTGCATTTCAGAAACATGGATTTGCCTGACATGAAGTGCTTTTCATTCTCGTCTGACATAAAAAGTAGCTGCCAGAAGTGTTCCCAGGAAATAATCAGATGCGTGTAACAACTTGGGGGATTTGAGCTGACTTGGGTTTTGTGCTTTCTTGTACCCACTGTCTGCCCTTCTTTGCTTTCAGGGCAAGTCCTGTGCTTACTATCACGGGGCTCACAAGCTCAGTGAGCAGCACGCCCTGCAGTCTGCACATGGGGTGTACCAGGCCTGGGACATCGAGGACCTGGTGCGCCTGGGCAGGAAGCTTCGGGCCTGTGCTTATTTTGCAGCCAGGGAGCTCATGGTGGGAGCAGACATCGTCTTCTGTCCCTACAATTACCTCCTGGACCCGCAGATAAGGGAGAGTGTAAGTGTATTTGTGACAAAGATTGCAACAACTGAGGTTAAAAAGAGATTAGAAGCATGATGTTCAGTGATGATGGTCAACTGAGATACTATTTATGTCCAAAATATTATCAACAAAATTACTCCTGGGTTTTTTTCCCCTTGGTTGTGGAAACTGGATCAAAACCTGAAAACTTTCTGTTGCACTGTGATGCAGAATGTGCATTTTTTTTCCTGTTCGTTGCTTTTTCTCCCTCATGCCTTTCACTTTTACCAGATAATAATTTTCTTTTTCAGATGGACATCAACCTGAAGGGCCAAGTGGTGATTCTGGATGAAGCCCATAACATCGAGGACTGTGCTCGGGAGTCAGTGAGCTACGGGGTTACAGAGAGTCAGCTCAGGGCTGCTCGGGAGGAGCTGGATTTCATGGTCAGCAACAACATCAGGCAGAAGGACCATGGGCCCCTAAGAGCTGTGTGCTGCTCTTTGATAAAGTAAGGCGACTCTTTAATTCCTTTGCATCGATTAATATTTTTTAAAATTACATTTAGATTCCTTTGGCTGGCGTAATTTAATGCAGTGGTGGTCTTCAACCTGTGCAGTCATCTGATTTGTGTTCACTTGAGGAATCCAGAGGGTGTTGATCTGTTAAAAAAACTTTAGTCTTACTCAAATGGGAGCATTGGAATTCTGGTTTGAAAAGTATGTTGTGCTCTTGAATGGTGTGCTGATTCTCTGTGGGGCTTTCATGGGCTCCTGGTTCGATATGAATATTTTGGACAGGGTAAATTTTTATATTTCACATACTTGTGTTTGCTTCTTTGACAAATAGCAGCATTACTTTATCAAAGCTTTGGTTGGTTCACATCTATAAAATGCTTTCAGAGCCTCGGACAGGGAGTGTTTGGAGCGGGTTGGAATCTGTTTTTGGAATCAGATTGGAATCTATTGAATTCTTCATGGTTGAAAGTGAATTTATCAGTCATGCCCTTTGTTTTCTCTGTGAAACAGCTTCTTGGAAGGGGAAGGTGTGAACATGAGTTGAAAATTATGGGATGGGATGGAACAAAAGCAAAAGGGCAGAAGCCCAGGAAGAAAGAGGGGGTCCAGGGCAAAGTCTTTTGGGTGAAGTGGAAGAATCAACTTGAGCAACAAAGTCAGCAGAAGAAAGTGAATGATGATACAAGTGGCTGTGTAGTTAATTGAGTTCCGATTCAGTGCCTGTCAGATCATCACTCTGGTGCACTCGACTTTGCAGCACAGCACAAGGAGTTCACCCTTTTCCCGTCCTTTCCTTCTTCTGAGAGTTGATGTTTATGTGTCGCAGAGAGAAGTGACTTTTTGTGTTGTGCAGAAGCTGATTCTCCTACCTTGGCTAATTCAAATGTTAAATTTTAGTGGAAAATAAGAACAGCGTGGCTGGAGATTTGATTGCCTCGAGCTTTTTAACCTTATCAGGAAAACTAAGGTTGATTGTCTTGGCAAATCCGCTGAGAGCACGAAAAGCAGTTGTTGGAAAGCAGAGGCCTGGGTGTAAATAGCCAGTAATGGGTAAAATGCTGCTGCATTGTGACATGGCTTTGCCAAACGCATGGGGAATGAGGAAAAGTCTTATTTCACTTCTAAAGAGCCTGGGCCCTCATTCCAGAAAGCACTTAAGCGTGGGCTTAGTGCCACAGGGGTGCCGGAGTGACCTTTGGGAGGGATCTGAGGATACACCAGTGGAGCTGGCAAACTTTGCTGATGAGATGCACATTTACCAGGACAAATGACTTTGTTCAATGGAATATGCTGTGTCAACAGTGGGATTTTCTGGTAGTGAGGGAAGCAACCAATACACTTTCTGGAATCGGAGGTGTGTTTGTAACCTCCATTCAATCTTTTCCTGGAAACAGTGCACACACCACCAATTTTCACTTCAAAACCGTAGATGCCTTTCTGGGAATCTAGCTGATTTTATTCGTGCTTCCTGCTTTGCTCTAAAAATAATTTAACAGGTATTTCAAGTAAATGCCTCCGTGTTAGATGGAATTTATTTGAGAATTTGGGTGGGGGTTTTTGGTGGTATTTTGCCATTAGGAAGGCCATTGTGTTAAGTTTGTATTTGCTTTTATAGCATAACTATTTGAGAAGTATGTGATGGTGTTTGAAGGTCCTAACAGGGAAACAGAAGTTTTACCTTTCCTGAAGTGTTTTATCCGTTGTAAATCTTTCATTTCTGTCGTGGTGGCCTTTTCCCAATTTTGGCTCCAGGTCTTTTGGATGTTACATTTGAGGAAATGGGGCCCTACCCTGGTGAGGTTCTGCCTGTGTTTGTGATCACTGTTCCTAAATAAAATAAAGCAGATTACAGCCAAAGAAGTGATTGTTATGACAGCATTTGGGGGGGGTTTTGTTTGCGTGTAACCTGGCAAAAGGCAAGTTTTATTTTAATTGCCCCGTGGACCAGATAATTGCAGTGACAGAGCAGGAGATCTGGAAGTGAAGCAGTCACTAAGCCTTGCTGCTTTAGTTGATAATGATGAAGTGCTTTTGCAGGTGGATGTTTTGAACTGTTGCAGCAGTGACAGCTGTCCTTGTGATGCCTCCTCAGAGCTGATGGAACAGACAGTGCTGGCATTTCCCGCGAGGGAGGAACCTGCTGCTTCTCTAGACAGAGGCGAGGTCTTGTCATCCTGCAGGGATGATGGAGAACAGGGAGAAAATTTGAGCCACAAACGAGATGATCTGCAGGTTTAAATCATGCTTTTAGCAAGTCCTATCACGTTTTACATTGTACATACAATTGTAGTTCTGCTTGATCTTCAAATTGCAGCAGTTACCAATACTTGTGGGTAGGTTTAAATATGCACTTTTTATTGCCCCACTTCCCCTGCTGTGTGTAAATACTGAAAGTGCTCATTTCATGCCTCAAGATTTGTTCTTACTAGGAAAGCCTACAATTAATAGGGCTGCTAAATTAATGTTCATCAGAGTAATGATGAGTGGCTATAAAAGCGGAGCAGAAATACTTCTTAAATGAGCCTGACATATCACCAGGAAATGATATTTTAATCCTTTTCCTTTATAATAAAGGTATTATACGATGATAAAGTACAAACATACAGGGAGAAATGTTCTTGTCGCTTCAGTGAGCAGTTCTGTACAAGTTTGTTCAACAGTGGAAAACGGGCATAAAGGAAAAGCAGAATCTCTCTCTCCCTGGATGCAGTAAAGAAACATTTGTCATCCTCACAGGAGTCTGGTGCAATTTCTGAGGTTTGGTTTGTACTTGCAGAATGTCTCTCAAATCAATGCTGAAGTTATTTCTGGCTTTCCTCTGTTCCAGCTGGCTGCAGGAGAGCTCTGGTCAGCTGGTAGAGAGAGGGTATGAAAGTGCCTGTAAGGTGTGGAGTGGAAAAGAAATGCTCACCTTTTTGCACCAAATGGGAATAACTGGTATTACTTTCCCCATTTTGCAGGTAATGTGTGCCATATACATGATGACCAAAGTACATAATACTGGTTTTGTTAAACGTCTTGAGATGTGCATAAGTTAAATACAAAAAGACCTCTTAATTTAGTGCTGAAAAGTAATTCCTGATGAAAACCAGGAGTAATCCACTCGAGCTCCTGGAATTTCTGGAGAATCGATGTTTTAAAGGGTATAATTGATCACATACAGTTATTTCAATTGAACCACCGAGCCAGTGATAGTTTTGCTGTTGTATCCAGCTGCATTTTTATTGACTGTTGAAATGTTTTTACCCTATTTTCAAGTTAATCCCTGCTTTCTGTGTAAGCCAGATACATTAAAAGCATTGTTAAAAATGAAAGGTATTGTTCCTTTTCTCTTTGCCCTTTTCTCTCTGGCTTTCTAGGTACCTTAGGGGAACTTTTAAAGCAGTGAGCTGACAGTCTGGTAACTCTGTTTTTGAGAAGACACTTAGAATGTTGTTAGTGTGGAATTTACCTCTTACAGAAACATCTCGTTACCGTGCTGGAAAAAGAAGAGAAAATGTCTGTGCACGGCAGGGAAGAACTTGTTGAGATCCCAGTTGTGAGCCCTGCCACACAGATAGTGCTCAAAGGGCTCTTCATGGTTCTTCTGTGCCTCTTCAAAGATAACAGCAGGTCAGTGCCAAGTGCAGAGCCTGAGCTCTGGGCTGCCCTTTAATTGAGCTGCTTTGCCAAACTGCCTCTTTCATTTGGGAACACCTCGATTACAGTGTTTGGCTTCTGAGCAGGGCCAGCATTTGGGCAAGCTTTGGAAAAATCTTTTGAAGTGGGCAGAACTTAAACACTACCAAACTGGGGGTTTATTTCGTAAATTAAACACTGAGGAAATTTATCTGAAGGTTAGGTGTCAATTTTCTAGATGTGTTGCCAAGTGAAATATGTATGGGCTTTGTTTTTCTGTGTAGCATTTCTCATTTGACTGTCTTCATATCTTGACTACTAGTGCCAGCAGTTACTGAAGATTACTGATTTGAACCTTATTTAAAAATTAGTAATTACTGTAAGGCTTCACTGTCTTCAGAAATTATTTATAATTAAATTATAAATGCATCATAACAACATTTTCCAAATTTTCTGAGCTCAGTGCTCACAATTTGATGGCTTACTTGCCGTTTTCGCTGATACTCCCATGTCTCCGAATAGGTTTGCAGATGATTACAGGGTTGCTCTACAGCAAACTTACACTTGGATGAATGAAAACCACCATGAGGATTCAGACACAAGCTCCTACTTTCCACGGCCCAGGCACAAGAAGAGTTCAAGGCAGAAGACCCTTGTCCACATGCTCAATTTTTGGTGCTTGAACCCTGCTGTGGTGAGCAAGTGTGAGGGAGGAGGCCTGGAGTCATTGGAGTCATAACAAATACAGAGCCTAAAGTGATTGTATTGATTTTTCAAGATTTCTTCTGTTTTTTTTTCTCCCACCTAGGCTTTTTCTGACCTCAGCGAAGTTAGAACGATTGTCCTGACATCTGGAACGCTCTCTCCCATGGATTCCTTCTCCTCGGAGCTCGGTGTGAAGTTTTCCATTCAGTTGGAGGCGAATCACGTCATTCGGAACTCCCAGGTAAACTCTGTTCCCTCTCCTGAGCTCCAGTGCTGCCCATGCTCCAACAAACAATACCTTGCAAATTAAAACATACTGTAATTTAAAAGAAATGTCCAGAACAGACCGTTCTTGGGTTTAGACACACACTTCCCTGGAGCAGTTCTGTTGGTGTGTATGCATTGCTAACAGCATCTTCTCAGTTACCGCACTGCAGTGAAGCACTGGAGTGAATTCCTTCACAACTGCCTCAACATTTCCTTCACACTTACAGTGTATGACTGAGCCTGCTGTAACTCCCTGCAGTTTGTGCTGCGTATTTGAGCATTAACCCTTTGCACGTGCCCTCCCCAGGTCTGGGTGGGCACGGTGGGCGCGGGCCCCAGCGGGCGCAGGCTGTGTGCCACCTTCCAGCACGCCGAGACCTTCGAGTTCCAGGACGAGGTGGGGGCACTGCTGCTGTCCGTGTGTCAGACAGTTGGCCAAGGAATTCTGTGCTTTCTGCCATCCTATAAGGTAAGGAAATGCTGACCTGTACTCCTCCTCTGGAGCCACGCACCTTACTTGAAACTGCACTTTTGCTTTCTGCATCCGCACACGTAAATATTTAGGGAATAAACGTATGGCAGTAACGCAGAGCGATCATATTGTTATTTCTTGGGTATCGTATTTCCTGGCACGTTCATATTTGTTTTCATGAGTTACCTGTGTCTTTGTAATGACTGCGATTGTTTTGATTCATTTTACAAAAAAAAAAAAAAAGCCAGACTGATCTGCATTTTTTTCTCATATTGTTTCTACAACGGTTTTGGAATTATTTATTAAAAAAAATGAATATTCTCCTCCGTGTAAGCGCATATCAAGAAAGGGAACTGTGTGTGTGTAACTCAGGAACAAGGATGCCTTTGCACGTCCTTTCTGTGCTGTTGGAATACAGGACTCATCCAGTTCACTTATTTCTTCTTCCCCTGGTTCTTGTTCCATGTCACTGCATTGGAGATTGGAGTACATTTTTCTGGAGCCGGGGGAATTGCTCACTGGCAGTGGCTGAAAGGAATTGAATTTCTTCATTTCAAACTATGCAATATCTAATTTCACTGACAACAGATATCTAATTATGGTTAATCTGTACCTCCCAGTAGTTCTGCTTTCTTCTCTATTAGCTCCTGCTGTTATTTATGGGCAGGAATATAAACCTGCAGTATAATTCTGTAATTCATACTCATTTTTCTTGTAATGCCTGCAAGGGTCTGACTTCTGAAATTTGAAATAAGCGTTTGTGATTTTAAGAAATCATCTCAACAGACAAAACAGAAACCTCTCAAAAAAACCCCAAAAACAAAAACCAAAAACCTCCAACTAAATGATCATAAATGCCCAGTATAGTGGAAATAGAGGTTTCAGACCTTTTCCCTCACTTCTAAAGCTGCTTCACAGAGAATATTTCACACAATGAAATAAAACCTGTTTATTCTTGTGTACAAAACCTTCTTGTTTTACTGTTTGACTGATGGGGCTGCAGAGGGAGAGCGATTTCTTGGCTGTGTCTCGACCTGTTTCAGTGCAGTTCCTGACAACAACCATTAGGTGACCACATCAGACCAGGGAATGGCAGCCACTGAAAAAAGCAGGTTACCGACTGTACATTTATTTAACATATCTCACAAACCCACACACTTACATGCAAAGGGAATGATCTGACGGGAAATTTCACATTCGATTCATTTGAGAATTGAACCAGAGCACGTTTCAGTTTTCAGTGTTACCTTTGGGAGGGCGTCCCGTGGGACAGAACTTGGAGTTGATCCCACAGACCCGCCAAAACATTCCTGAAAATTTTGGTGAGATGAAAAATGCGGATTGCAAGTCTGGAGAGACTTGGTAATGACATTTAATAAAGGAGGAAAGGGATTGCTGGACAGCTCTGGAACCCTTCCCCCTCCCTGCCCTCCCTGTCTCCCTGAAAGGTCACCCAGCTCCACGCTGAGTGGTTTGTTCTTTGTGGGAACACTTCCCTCAGCCCAGCCAAAGTATTGATAAATATAAATTGCAGACAATTGAAGGATGATATTTTAAAATCACATTGCCAATATTTTTCTATGGATGCCCTTTTTCTTTCTACTACTTTTATTCCGGGTTGGGTTGCCTGCAGGTCCGAGATTAATATGTTGAAAACACAGACTTAATGTAAGCATATTAGTACAGGGCAAACAAGGTATTTTTCTTTTGTCATACGGAATATTTGCATTTCCAAACTGTTTTTTGGGGATTTTCTCAGGAAATTGCTGCCTCTCCTTGAAAAACTGCAGCTTTGAAATGGATTTTTCAAGGCTCTCAGTATCTGATTAATACACGTGGTCACAGACCTCACTGTTGTGAGTAAGGCAGATTTTCAGAGGGCTCAACTTGTTTTATGAATTGAAGTTTCAGTTTGGAATAAGTGAAAAATAAACTGTGTGTCTGGAAAGCGAGGACAACACTGAATTTTGAGTAGTATCTCTGCAGGTGATTTGATGGAGTTTGAATTTCGTTAAGCATGTACATTGAATTTCAGTTGGGAATTACTGGATTCAGTGTGAGTGCAGAAGAAAAAGTAACAGTGGAGAAATTTCCCTATATCTTAATCAGGTATTTGAATAAACCTATTTTTAACTGCAGAGTGTTTAAAATATCTGTATGGCAAATATCTGGAGTTACTAATGCAGTGGAGGACAGTACATGGGTGGGAAGACAACACATCAGCTGTACGTTCCCACGTTTGAGAGGTGTTTGTTCAGCACAGCTGGGATGCCACGGGCCATGAATGGGATAATTTACAAACAACACACAAATTTTTGTTGTCATTTTTGGACTTCTGGCACATTGACTGTTTTTTAAAAAATAACCTTAATCTTGACAGTTACTAAATTGCAAACCTGAATCCCTTTTAGGGCTCTGAAAACCGGTGATACCACGCAACAAAAATGCATTTCTGTGCAAATCAGTAGCAACTCCAGCAGAAGCACTCTATAAAAGAGAATATCAGAAGGTGAAAAGATTACCCAGAAATCTAAGATGCTTTTAAACAAGATTAAGATAAGGCCCATTAGGGCTCATGTTGCCAACCTGTCTGCATTAAGATATATCTTGCCTGGTGCTGCATCTTAGATGATCCATTCAATATGTGTCATATCAAAGTCAAGGCATCCAGCAAGGAGAAAAATGCTAATGCTTATAAATTTAGTGATAATCCATCATGATGAATTAACTGACCTTTCTTAGGAGCTTTTTTTTTT
>VXAY01001468.1:1156329-1189189 GCA_013399855.1 Oxyruncus cristatus | reverse complement strand
TTTTTTTTTTTTTTTTGTGTTATACCAAATAAGCTTTGGACAGTGATGTTAATGCTGGCGGGGCTGGTTTGTTGTGTTTTCCTCTCAGGGATTATTGTTGGTTAATTTGTAGCTGCTGATTGAGGAGTCATAAGTTGGAAGCAAAATGTTTTAAATAGTGGCTTTGGGTGACTGTTTTCACCGGGAAAACCTATGAACTGATGAGAATTCTTTGCTTGAGAACCCAAGCTCATTGCAGGAGGGTTGGACAATTAAAGGTTCCTTCCGGCCCAAACTATTTTAGGATCATAAACTGGCATTGCCATGGACTGTGTGAGTCAGGAAGGTGGCACAATCAGCAGGTAATTAATTAATGCTGCATTGCACTGGCTGTTTTCCTTGGGATTTTTGGGGTAAGATTACAGTGATATAAAGTAGCTTTTGTCACTTGCACAAGTACCCACGGTGTAACTCGTGTTTTAAGAGCTGCTAGCTCAGAGTTTGAGCTCTGTTAGCCTTATCCCATTTTCCTCTGGGCTCATCATGTTTTGTTCAGTGGTAACAGCCAGGATTGGGTGACAGTGAATCCCCTTGGACTGGAACCCCTGTGTTTATTGCTTGGCTCCCTGTCCCTGTGAGAGGGATCACCCAGAGCTGTGGGGGACTCCAGGCAGGTGCTGTTCACCCTCCTGGTGACAGAGCCCTGCTGGCAGTGTCCCCAGTGCAGCCAAGCAGGGCTGGAGGACAGGAATTAACTCTGAGCAGTGTAATAGAGCTGAGCTGGGCTGGGTTCAAACAGGCTGGGCAGCTCCAGGGTCGGTCTGGAGCAAACAGGAGGGACCTGAGTTTAACCTCTGAGCGTTGCACAGCAGTGTGTGCATGGATGTGAGCCCATGGATATATCTGCCAGCCTATATGTGAATGTGCCACCCTTCTATATGATACCATCTCATCATTCATTCTGAATGCCTGGCTCTTCTTGGGTGAGACAGACCCTTTTCTTGCTGAGATACATGAGATTGGGAGAAATAATTTCTATCACCAAATCTGCTTCAGAGTGGCAGAAAATGAACTGAACACTAAAAATCCAGCAGAACATTTGAAAAAAAAGAACTCGCCCGAAACAGATTTATTTACAGATTTGTAAATAAATAAGTGACCTGGGGTTTTTTTTCTGCCATCAATAAAACAAAACAACTTTTACTTATTTAATGAATTGCTTCAATAAATTTCCAAAAGATGGTAGTCTGTTTAGCCAGGCCTATTAAAAGCATTAAGATTCAAGCGCTGGCTGTTAAAATGAGTAAATGGCAATATCACAAAGTTAAACAAATGCCAAAAAACATTTTCCAGAGGACTGGGATTGTAACAATGCCATTAATGAGGGCAAAGAGGTTTTAATGCAATTTGCACATTCTTAAGTTTCAAAAAGAGGTTTTGAGTTAGTGCATTATTAATGTTCTGAACATCTGGAACTATGTAAAGCCACAGACATTGAGCAAGTGCAGGGTTTCCCCACTAGGTCTGATGCTGACTGATTTCCTCCCTGGCCAAAAGCTTGTTTTAAGAAGTTTGAGACAGTAAAATGACAATATCCAGATAAGAGATAAACATTCCACAGTGTCTTTCTGCTCGTAATGTGCATGGAGGAAAAATTGGGAGCCATTAGGGTTGTGCAGTTAAAAGGTGAATTGGAAATTAAATAGGAAACCAGTTGTTTGCACCACAGATGGTTTAGTCACACTGATTTTAGAGCTTATGAGAGGAATTATGTAGTAAGTTCCATAAGATTGGGGTTTTTTTTTTCCTGTTAGGTGTATCTATGTATTACATGCAGGAGAAATGTTTTATCAAGGTAATAGTCTCTTTGATAATCCTGTAGAAATGCTTTAAGGAAGAGATTTACTCCTGGGTGTAAATATTTGTAGGCTGTAGGGATCTGTTCACACCAAGGGCGGTTTATAACAGAGATTTGTTCTTTAAAGTTCCATAAACATTAACTTTGTGCATACTTTCTGTGTTAGAGAATGTGATTGACACTGTTACAGCCTTAAAATGATCCAGGGAACAGGGATGTTTCAGTGTGTCATCCAGTTTTAGGTGCTCTGACCACAGCTGATCCCCAGCATCCCATTCACTGGGATGAAAAGAGAGGAGACCTTTGAACAGGTTTGGCATATCGGGGGTGAGTTATGAAATAACTGTAAATTAATAATGCTCCTCACTTTCTGCCCAGCACCAGCTGCCTGCTCCCAAGGGAAAGGCTTTCCCTGACTTATTTGTGTGAGCCAAACGGCTGCAGCAGGGCTGTGACGGCAGGAAAGAAACCCTGAAACCAGGAGAGGGCTTTAGGGACTGGAATCCTGTCATCCCTGTTCCCTCAAACTCTGGGCAAGAGCCTCACGGTGCAAGGAGAGCAGAGTGACGGGAGGGGAACTAAAGAACCTGGGAGGAGCCCTGTGGGCTCTGTCCTGGCACCACGGACTGGGCAGTGCCCCTGCAAGTCCCTGGAGATGTTCTGGTGGCTGTGAGGGGCTCAGAAGGGCTCCTGACCCTGGGGTAACCCCTGGGGTGTTTTACTTGTCTTTGGAAGGGAAGGGCTCACTGCCAGGTTCTGACACTGGGCCTTTGGCCTCACTCTGCTGAAAATCTCGGTGAAGGGATTTCTGTCTGATGAGGCATGAATTCAAATGACTCAAAAATTATTCATTTCAACATTTGGGCCTGATAAACTCAGATAGAATTTTGTTTTACTTGTCCGCTATTGTTTCTTCGCTGCTTGTTTTTCAATCCTACTCTGCACTGGTAGTTTTCTCTCTGAACTTTATCTCAGCTTCTTTGGTTTTTTTGGGTTTGGGTTTGTTTTTTTTTTCTCTCATTAATCATATGCAGTATCTCCTTTCAGTTTAATTCTCTCTTTTCCCATCATTTCAATATCTGTCAGATAAACTGTCCAGTATTGAGGCTCAAATTCATTCAAAACAACAATTTTCAGGCTCGATGTACATTACCTGGGGTGTTTTCTGAGAGCTCCAGTGGCTCCTGTAAATCTTAATGTGATTCCTGAAGTCCCCACGTTCAGTTTTTCCCACTGACTTGGGCATGTCTGTAAAAATCACTGTGTGAGGGAAGATTTTAATCATTCCATCAGGACTCTTTTTTTTTTTTTCTCTACTTTAGACACTGAAGACTATTTTGGTAAAAGTGGTTTAAAAAGGGAAGAACAGTAGCAGAAGGAATAATGAAGTTCATACAAAAGTAATTAGGATAAGAGTTTTTCTATAACCAGGTCTATAATATTTATCTTTCATGTCCTCAATCACATTACTCTTGCCAGACTAAATTTCTGGCAGTTCACACCCTGACAGGATCATTTTTTTGTGGAATTACAGAGGCTACAGCAAACACACAGCCAGTAGTGCTGGATTGTTCTCCGAAGGAATTGAAGTTCTCCTGAACGTTAATAATGATTTATCAGAATGTTTTCACTTACCATGTTTTGGCCTTGAGTTGTCTGGGTTTGGGGGTTTTTTGGTGATTGTTTTCCCCCACTGCTTGGTTGCCAACAGCAGGCCAAGGAAATATTGGGCTGCATCAAAGGTCAAATCTGATCTTTGGGGGGTGATAACTGACAGTCTGAGCAGTTGCACAACATGTTTTCTTTCCTAAGTAGTGTGACAGGATCCTGGATATATGCACCATTTAGGGAGCGATTGTCCTGATTTCTGGGAAATCAGAGGCAAGCCAAACATCAGCTGTGCCTAGAGAAGGTAGAGGAGACGATCCAGGAGAATGACCAGGTTCTTCCTCCTTTCCCTGTGATCCTTCTTGTGTTGCTCTGATTTCTGTGACAGCTGATTCATATCTCCTGAACAAAGGAAAAGTTTTTACTTCTTTTTTTTTTTTCCCCTTTTTTTTTCCTGGTTAGTTTTCAGGTGGCCCTGTGAACTGAGGTGGCTCCTCAGGAGGTCAGGGAAGTGTCAGACAGCTCAGGGGAAGGGATGATATTGCACTCTCAAGGCAAGGAGTGTGAGCATCCCTTTTTTTTTTTTTTTTTCAGTCTCAGGAATGAAACATTACTGTGGGGTTTTTTTTAAACATGTTTTCCAGGGGTTGACCTTAATAGGAGAACAAGGGTGCTTGTCTGGAAATTGTGATCTTTCTCTGAAATATTTGGATGTTCTGAAGCTGTTGGTGTGAGACTGCAGCCTCCCTGAGTGTGTCTCACTGCATATTAACCAAATAAACCAGGGAGTCACTCAGGTGGATATTCTGGGTGAGTGGAAATCGGGGTGAGGTGACATGAAAGGAATGAACTGCTGTCACTTGCCGTGCTGTGGAGCCCCCCAGCAGTGGGAATCCCTTTGTTTGCTGTCCACAGGCACCTCTTGCTGCAGTGAGACACTTTGCTCACCGTGTAATCCGTGAGTACCCCAGGGCTGGAGGGGCTTCCGTGTTCTATCTCAGCCTCGTTGGCTCCGGGGACGTTTCCAGGTGTGGGTTCGGTCCCACATTTCAAATTCCTGGCTGCACAGAATGAACAAACACACTCCCCACGACTTACTGAACTGCTGTGGTGACCAGCAAGAGCTGTGCAATTATTCAGGTGCCCTGTGGCACTTGCTTTTTACACCGAGCAGATATTTCTGGTGGTGCTGCACAGCACGTGAAGCGCAATCCGTAGCGACAGTCGGGGGCAGATTATTGGATATTGTGTCTGAAAAAATTAGGTGCCATACCAGGAGATGAGTGTTTGGCCTGTGAATTTCACACCCTGAGAGCTGTGCAGTTTTAATATTTTATTGGGCTGTTAATTTCAATGCCCCGAGCTTACAGCATCAGGAAAAGAAACTAAAAAATCTATTATTGTTTCTCACTTCTGAGCTCTGCCTCCTCGAAGTGCTGCAAGCTGAATTGTTGTATCTGGTTAACACATGCTCCAATTTCCCTTGTAATTAACACTTTCTGCTTGCATATTTTCCCTCCCATTTAAGTAGGAACTGCATTGAAAATGAGTTTTCACAGTGGAGAAGTTTGCACTCCGTGAGCGATGGAGCCCAAAGAGTAAATAACAATTACAGTCAAGATGTCTTTTTTCCTCAGAGCTTTGAATGGCAGGGTAAGAAAGGACGGGAAACAACAGTTACGAATTGGGAGCAACATCCATAAGCAACATTGTTTTGAAAAAAAAGTGTGTCTTGCCCAGGTTTTTTTGACATTAATGTTGTTCTGAACCGTTGCAACCCGCAGAGCTCCTGGTCCCTTTGGCACGTCTGAGAGGTTCGCTGCTGATATGGTGGAGATGTGACTTCTTCCTGTGTGCAAAAACACTATATATGAGATAAAATATACTCGAAAGGGGATATTTAGGGAGCATGTTCTGCAACAGCATAAACAAGTATCTGAATGTTAAATGCATTGAAAGGGATACTTGGGCTAATTTAAATTCAGGGAAATTCTTCTTCCTGGGGAAGTCAGTAGCCAACTTGTCTTAGAAAATCCTGGTTTCGTTCTGACTGGGTAACCAAATTTCTTGGTGAGAACACTTCATTAGTGAGGTAATGCATTCTAAAGAGTATTCCTTGCATTTGGATTCAGTTCACAACTCAGTAATGGATTCTTTTTAGCAGAAACACTTTGAAAGCAAAACCTTGCAGTGTGTTACGTTGAAAACTTTGTTTTCAGCTTTTTCCTCCTATTTTTGATCGTGAGGTGACAAATTATTTTCCAAAGGTTGAGATATGCTGAAAAGCCTGTTCTTATCTTTTCCTGCGTTTTTATTTTAGGGGGACAGAAGGGAAGGAGAGAGGAGTTGTCTGCTTTGAAGAAATGCTTAGACTGGGTTATTTATTGATTTATTTTGTATTGTCTCAGACATGGTGAAAGTACATGAAGGAGTTACTGTCCAGGAAAGAAATGGTCCGAGTTACCCAAGTTCAGAGTTAGTTCTGAGGGTGTTGAGAGAAGAGTGAAAGCCCAGAGCTGTTCCTCTCCCCCTCTGGAGTTGGTTCCCCAGGACAGGCACCTGCCCTGACCCCAGTTACTGTGGGGGCATCGTGGACAAGGTTGGCCTCGTGCCCAGGATTCTGCTGCTCCTCCCTTTGGATCACTTTTCCCAGGTGGTGCTTCACTGCTGATGTGCCACGAACACAACCTCGGATTTTTGTCTGTTTTTTCTGGAAAAAAGAGGTCAAAGGTGACTGAACTTGGCTTCTGCCCCGTGGAGGGCAGCAGTGAGATGCTGCTTCATTCAGGGACACTTTATCATTTGGGCTTTTATTCCAGGCCAGGATCTGAACAATCCTTTGAAAAGGAGTTCTTTCTGGAGAGCTTTTCCTGGCATGAAGGATTGCTCTCTCCCTGGAATGAGGAGGTGTAATGATAGCCTAGGGTGGATGTACAAGCAGTTCCTGGAACACACAAACCTCTTGTCTTGGTTAATTTGAAAACCACAAAAGAAACCCTGTTTTTGAACCAGGTTGTTCCTAAACAGCTGCGACGGAGCCCAAACACTTCAAAGGGCTCTCCAGGTTGGGTGGGGGGAAAACACGTTGGGTTTTTTGGGCAAAGATTTCTCTATAAAAAACAGCTTCTTTAACTGCAGGAGCAACATATTAACCGTGTTATTCTGGAGTCTTTGGCGTGCAAAACATTTCATTTTTCATTACTGTTGTCGCCGTTCACATATTCCATTATTTAAGGAGCTTATTGAAAAATTGATGGCATGGTGGTACCACAGAGACATCCTGTGGGCTGCAGTGTTGATTTATGGCACATGGAGCACAGTTCAGTGCTTCAGTTTCCTGCGGGGGAGCGGCACTTTGTCATTGTCCCTGCAGAAAAATCGTACCGGTGAAATCCCCTGTGCTTGCCCCAAGTGGAGTGATGCATACTTTGCCTTGGAAAATGATGATGAATTATTCACCTTTTATTGTGCTGGAGTGTGCACATGGTGATCAGAATCTTGTTCCTAAGACAGAGTTTTTCACCACGGTCAGGGTTTAGTTTAATTAATTATGTAGTTGAGTTGCACAGTAGCTTTATCTAATTTTTTATTTCCTCTTCAGTGTGTCTGCTGAGCCTGTTGTGTGGGCTAACACAGACTTTACCTGCACTTCCTAGCACATGTGGGAGATCAGAGACAATCCAAATGTGAGATGTGCTATGGTACCTCAACACCCTACTCTGTCCTGAATATTTGCTTTTATTTCCTGTTGGTTTAAAATTTTCCGTGAGAAAATCAGCACAGCACTTCTGAACTTAAAAAGACACTTTTGCCACACAGGTTCTTGCAAATCAAACTAAAAATTTTATTCTTCCAACTCATTTTCTGGTGAGAGAGATGTGAGGGAACAGTCTCTTGGAATAGCAGATGGAGGAGTGATAGAGATTCCCAATGGAGGGCAGCCTTTTCCCAGGAGATGTTGAGGACAGGCCACCTGTTAGGAAAATGAAAAGGCTCTGAGATCTCTCTTCATAACTATGTAAATGGAAAACATCAGGTAAATGTGTGACACGAGGTCCCTTTGCAGCTCCTTCAGTTCCAGCTCTGGAGAGCTGAAGGCTTTCCAAAAAAATGTTAAATACTCAATAGAAAATCTTCCTCATCAGCTGAGAAGGAGAAGGGCTGGGAAATATGAGGGATGTGTGTTTTCCCCTGGCAGTTGGACTGACCTGAACTTAGATTCTGGGCCTATTCCTCCACAAGATCTCTTTTTATTTCAGGCCTTTTCTATGTTCTTTCCACATGAAAATTCCTCTCTGTATTGCCTAGTCTTCGTATTCCTTGAACACAGGACTCCAGCTCCTGGAATGTATTATGTTCCCTGTATTCTTTAACTACCACACTTACAATTTACAGAAAAAATGTTGAATAATTTATTTTTTCTTTACTCTTTTCTGTTTTACTGTTATGGAGCATTTCATTCCAGAGGCTCTGGGACACTTTGGGAAAGGAAATCAGGCAGAAATTCCCCCGGAGCTGGTGCTCTGGAAACCAGGCTGGGTCAGCACACTGGTAATAAATGATAATAAATAGCTGGGAAATGTGCAGTACAAAGCAGGTGTAGCCTCTCCTCGATAAGAATAACATCTTTGTGTGGCTTTTTGCCATTAAAATGCTGCATTAAATCAGTTCACTTTTGGCACATAAAGAAAAGATTACCTGTGAATGGGTATTTATATGGACACTTGGTGTTTCTCTCCAGTTTCCCTTTAACAGTGGGAATTTAATGCTTTATTCTGAAAGTAAATTTGACTTTGAAACCGAACTGTTTTGGCACAGATATTTTCATGTTCTCTCTAAATGAGATGTGTTTGAATTAGAAGTGGAGAAAATGGCATTTAAAACTTAAAAGACTCTTTGTTGGTGAAAAGATGCATTAGTATTTTGCATCAGCTTAGTCGTTCAAATGAGTGAATTTTAAATGCCTCCTTTTCTTGTGTTGGATCCCTCCCACAAACATGAGGAGGGGCTGTGAATCAGTCCATTGCTTAACCTTTCATGAAAATCTAATTGAGTGAGAACAAGGGCTTAAATAATTCAAGGGCCTAAATTATTCTTGGCTGGGTAGTCCCAGCCCAGAGCAGTGCAAATGTCTGGGTGTCAAACAAAATTGAGGCTTTTTTCTTTGTTGTTTTTGTTTTGGTGTTTGGTTTTGGGTTTTTTTTTGGTGAGGAATGTGATTAAAAATCACCTTTAGAAAAACTGTAGGGGTTGATTAGGAAGGAAAAAAAGGGGAAATGTCAGTTATTTCTGCCAGTTTGGGAAATGATTCATGGCCCGGAGGTGCACATTCTGTCAGTCCTTCTGAGAGGGTGGAGTGTTTCTGGTCATGTTGGTAAATGTGTTTGGGTTTGGTTGCTTGCTTTTGTGACCTTTTACTCTTGTTAAGGGCCATTGTGCTTTTTACGGGTGATTTTTAATAGTTCTAGAATGCTGTTCCAAATATATTTGAACGATTTGGCTAATGGACATGAGATTTTATTGGTTAGTTAGCCTTAAATATTTTCCCTCCTCTTTTTGGAAGGAAACTCAGCTTTTTCCTTTCACACCAATCCTTCCAGGCAGTTGTTCCTTGTCCCTCCATTCTTTTATTCCCATGTCTTTCCTCTGTTTACTTTCTTCCTGCTGTTGTTCCCTTTCTGTTCACTTTTAACCTCAAAGGACCTTTTTTTTTTTTTTTTTTGGTCGTTTCTGTTGTTGGCTTTTGGGTTTGTTTGATTGGGTTTTTTTTTTTAACTAAAGGTGGAAATGGAATAAATTTGTGCTCCAATCTCACCACATGGGCTTTGGAAAGTCCTGTTTCTCCCAAAGTGAGGAGTTCCAATGGCCCTGGAGGTCAGTTCCTGTAGGGTTCCAGGTCATTTCATACCAAGGCTTGGCGAAGCCTTTACTTCAGAGAACTGTCAAATAACTTCAGCTAATTCTGTACTTTTCCAAACCATCTTAGTCCTTGAAGAAGTTCATTTAATAGGAGCCTGTAATTCCAAAAAAATGGGTGAAGTCTGGCCAGATCGATTCCCCAGGGTTCCTTTGAAATAAGCGGAATTTAAGGCCACTGTGTTTAATCAGCATACCAAGTGCATTTATTTAATGACTGAATATATTTTAGGATTATCACTAGCACAGAGACAGTTTCATCCCTTCATAATAGAAGCAGAACATTCACCCAGGGAATTATCCCTCATCCTGAGCAGACTGGGGCTCTGAGACTGGGGGGAGAGGGCTTGGAACAAAAAGTTCCAGCTGGAGGCTACCAGCTGACTCAGCAAATATCCTCCTGGAAGCCTATTAAAGGTAATGCAATACCTGTGGAATTAGATCCATTATGAAAACATCTGTGCCCTGAGATCAGCGGGATTACTGGAGTGGAAAATGTGATGTCCTCCAGCCTCGCCGCTTCCAGTCGCAGGAGGGCCCGTCGGAGCGTGCAGGGTTTTGTGGGTTTAGGTCTAGTTTTACTGAGAGAGGAGGCAGCTGATGCAGATGCAGGTTGAGCTGTTCTGGGGGCTGGTATAAAACAACAGCCTGGGCTTGGCTTTTTGCGGCAGCCCAAACGGTGGGAAACGTTTTGTAGCGAGACAGGAAAACTGCGTTTCTTCTTGCCAGTCTCTCAGAACTCCAGGGTTTTCAGGAGATGCAGAGAAGGGGGGGAAAAAAAACAAAAGCCTTTTCTCTGTTTGGTTTTGACACCTGTTATTTTTCTGTCAAGATAGAAGCACTGCGTGGAAGCAAAAACATTGTTGTGTGTGTGTAAGGCTTTGGTTTGTGCTCACTGGTGTACAAACTTCAATTAAAAGATTTTACAAAGAGCAAAAGTTATTTAACACTATTAAAATTTATCAATAGGTGGTTGGAGTGTTATCTCAAGGGATTTTTTTTTTTTTAGTTGCTAAATTGCAATATTCATCAGATTTGCCCCTCCCGTGGTCTATCTGAAGATGTATTTGTTCTCTTTTATGGTTTGTTGTTGAAATGCTGGTAGGACATCGAGTGTTACATACTTTGAAAAGGTATAAGACCTTATTAATAGATGTTTAAAATATGCAGGGACACCTTTTCCCTTTCAGCAATTTATGACTCAGATGGGAGTACAAGGAGCTGTAGGGTTTCAGCGGGGAATGGCCCAGGCCAGTCTTCCCAGGTTTTACAAACCATAGCTGGAAATGATCTTAAGATGCGTCTGTATTTCTATATTTCATTTATAAACCCCAAACCACACTTCCATGCACCACAGCCTTGAAGTTAATGGGAGAATGTTTGTCTTATGAGATTTGAGCTGTTTCTAAAGCTGCCACCCCCTCTCCTCACTGCATTTCACGTCAGTGGAGAGTTTTGGTGCGTTAACGGGTATCAATTGACGCTAAAAGATCCTGTCAGAGTAGGTTGTTAGAGCAGCTCTGTGTGGTTTCATGGCCCTGCCCATGTTGGTGATAACCCTGTTTTGTGCCAGTGCCTTTCAGTCCCATGTGTAGCAGATTCCTGAACCACGTTCTGCTGGAGGGACTCCAGTGCCCACCCCATCCTTCTGCTCCGGGCTGGCCCTGGATTCCTCTTTCCCATCCCTGAAGTTTTGTGCTGTCTGTGGAACTTCTGTCTGACCCTTCAAACATGTTTCCGGCCCACTGGAGACACGCTTGGATTTGAAGCAGTGCTTATTCACAAAGAAAATTCTGGGAGCAAACACGGGAAGAGCTGCTTGGGAAAAGGCTTTTAGATCAGTGGTGGTCCCGGGGGAATCTCTGACTTTTTGCACTAACCGTGGTGCCAATACTGTGATTTTGATTAAGCAAAACCTAATGGCTGCTCCCTTTCTCCCCTCAACCACCTGAATATTTGAATAACTGTGAAAAGTGGGACTTGGTATTATTACATAGAAACAAGATGAGAAACCAGCCAAGTTTGGAGAAGTGGGGTTTTTTTAGTGTATAATGGTAGATTTTTAAAGGGTTACACGATATTTTTGAAAGTTTTGTTCACCTTGGAATACCTTTTGTTCAGTTATTGTATAAATGAGTGGGTAACAAGGCAACATACATATTTTTTAAAGGTGTACAGGCACATACAGTGGAACTGTAACTGATAATTATCACCAGTAGTTAGTAGCTGTTAAACTAACCAATAAAGCCAGAGTTATTTTACTCTGCTGTCAGGCACTGCTTGGGTCAATATCTTTTATATTCTATATTTCTCTAGAACGTCCTTTCATATTTTCAAGGGGTTTGTTGCCTCCCCAAGCACTTTTGGGGAAGGGATTACTTCTGTGACACCTTTTTACTCTGCTGGCAAGGTGCAATCCATCCATCAAGTGACTCAGTCCGAAAATATTTAAGGAATATTTTGTGTAAAGAAACTTAGTGGCAGGTGCCCAATGGCGAAAGATGGTGGGAAAACACTTTCCCCCCCACTCCCAAACTTCAGGAATACTTCCAAAACTGCTTCAGTAGGGGGGATGCTGACATAGATGGATGGCAAATCTAAATCCTGAGCTCCTGGTTTTTCTGCATGGTGGCTTACAGGTGTCTTTAAATTGCAGCAGCAAGGAACCAAAGGGAAAAACTATCCAAGTGAACATCCCTCAGTGCCTGGGAAGATGACAGATTCTTTCTAACAAGATTTTCTGCTCTCCTGGAGGAAGACCATTTGTTAATAAACCATTTGAGAATCCATTTTTAAGGGATTTAATAAAATATACACAGCCTGCCTTCCACTGCAGGAACTATTATTCCCTTGGGTAGAAGAAGTGACTGACTGGGGGCATTAATGGCTGCTTCCTGTGATTCCTGGCATTATGTCTTGCTCCCATTTGCACTTTTTCAACCCAAAGTGAAATAATTTTTTATGAGAAACCTGCTCTTGATTCCTTGCTCGGATGAGGCAGTGTGTGTGTTCTATATTTTATTTATTTGTATTCAGTCAGGTCCATAATTCCTGTTGTTTTTAGTGTCTATCCATACCACAGGCACCGTGTGTTTGTGGATATTTCCTGCCTACAAGAAAGTTTCCATATCTAGCAAACCCCATTAATGGAAGAGGTAATAGCTGGTGTGTGAATTAAATGAGCTGCTCCTTGCCAAAGATTTTCATGAATAATTCACTTCTTTTCATCAAAAATGGGGGATTTTTCTGTTGGGATGGTTGTGTCAATTAAACCAACCTGAACCTTCTGTGGTCCAAGAGATCCTTGCCTGGAAGGGCTGAGTGACCCATGAAAGAGAAAAGAATTTGGAGGAAGGTTTTCTCCTGCCATCTTTGCAACTGTGAGTAGAAGTTATAATTCTTTGAAATGCTAGAGAAATACAGTGGAATGGAGGGATTTTTATAAGGAATCTTTCCCTTTCAGACACTATCAATGGGTTTTGGTTCCCTGAAATTGAGCAACAGTTTTTCTGCCGAGAAGACAGGGGTGTGTTTGTGAGAAATACCCGTGGATTTCAGTAGGTGTGATGAGTGAAGAGGAGGAAATCAGGGAGGAGCGACCCTTAGAAGTCGAAGCAGGGATAGTTTTGTGTCTGTAAATGTGGGATTCAGTAACACCCAGATATCTCCTGTCTGTGTCCTCTTCCTGGGCTCCTCTTACCTCCATGGCAGGCAGTGCTAGGAGCGGGTTTAACGTGGATTGCTGAGTGGGTGCCCAGGCAGCACCAGGTTCCCAGAGGGAAGAATGAGATCTGGAAAGCCGATGATGTCCCAAATGGATGTACTTAGAGCCATAATATGTTTGATTTTTTTCTTTACCAGAATTCTCTCCGTGTCACATCCAAGAACTGAGGCCGCAGTGGCAGCCTGGGGTGGAAGATGGACAGTCATTGCTCTGTCATAGGATTACAACCTGTTATATAAAAGGAGATTACAGGCAGGATCTGCCAGGAAATGACAGAGCTGGTGGAGAAGGGGACAAACATTAGGACAGACACGTTTAGCAGAGATGATTTATTCTGCAGTTACATGTCTGTGTGGGGGGAAACTGTTCCTACTGCTCAGCACTTAATCTCTCTGTTTGCTGATGGTGTCACATCAGGAGTAAAGCAAGTGTAATTCCCTGAGCAGAGGCTGCAACACAGCCAGTGAAAACACGGGAATAACATAGTATTTGTCCCCTCGTGTTCCTCAAAAGGAACCAATCCAAATACTCAGTGTCAGGGAATGAGTTCAGGTCTTGAATGCTGAGGACGTGAAATATGGAAAGCGTCTTGTCACCAGTGTCCTATGAATTTGCAAGTCTTCTCTCCGTAAACCCAAATGTGAGAACAATTAGTTACAATTAATTCTGCTTTACCAGAGCACTTAAACTGTGTGTTTGGCCATGGGACAGATTAATTTTGCAACAGTTTGACCATTCCAAATCCCAAGATTTTGGCTGGAGTGCACTGGAAAGGCAAGTGGGCTGGAGTTAAGGGATGCTGTGGCTTTTTGAGGAATGAACTGGGGCAAGGGCTGGTTCTGGATGGAGGAGTTCAATTAAATATGGAACAAGCTCATTTGCTTGCAAGACTTGAACATGTTTTGGTTTGGAGTGAAATGTGCACAGTTCAGAACTTCAGGAGGCAGAGGAGGCTGTTGGTAAATCCTACATCAATATTTCCTCACCAGCTTCTCTATGTAAATTTTAAGATATTGAAGTGGTCTGGAAATTTCACATGTAAAGGGTTGTTTCAAGGTAACTTAGAATTTGTTTCCAGCCTTCCTTATGGATCTTTTACTTGGTAATCAGGAAAACAGGTGATTTCCATTTTGCTTTGGATGGCATTCCTTCTGCAATACTGGAAGCTGCTCTTTAGCGTCCACTCTTACAGATGTAGAGAGTTCTGCTTTGCTAACAAAAATCTGCATCATTTCCAATTAGCAAAATTAGCAGCCACCGTGTTTGCCGAGTGCTGCGTGGCTGAGTTGGGTGTCTGGCAGGGAAACTTGCACTTACAAATACACAACCTGAATAATGCAGCTTTGCTAAAGTAAGGGGCTTTGTTTGCTTCGTTGGAACGGTTGAAGTGCTGGATGTGGATTTTTGTGTTTGTTTTCAGATGCTGGACAAGCTGAAGGACCGCTGGATTCACACTGGCTTGTGGAAGAACCTGGAGCTGGTGAAGACTGTGATTGCAGAGCCTCAGGGAGGGGCAAAGAGTGACTTCGATGAGCTGCTGAACGTATACTATGATGCAATAAAGTGTAAAGGAGGAAAAGGTACATTCTTCAGACATACAAATAGCTGATACAGAGTCTTCAAGTTTGAAGAATAAAGGGGTTCTTTAAGTGCTTAACAAAAAGAAGCTATGGATAAGTAGTTACGTGGACTTCAGTTTAGTAAGTTGTTATAAATAAGGAAGAGTATTTATATTCACTGCTATTTATATTGTGGCATGAGGATCTTGGGGATATAGGAAAGTGCAGGGTGATGTGTAATCCCAGTGAGGTGTGTAAGGGTGCGCAGGTGTTGTCAGAGTGACTCCTCAAAGAATCAGTTACAGCACATTGTATAACTGGGATTTAAATTAATCAGTCTTATATTCATTAACCTCATATTCCAGCCACTATAGGATTTTTCCCCAAAATACTTCAATGTTAATATAGAGAATAAAGAATAACAGCATGTAATAAGATGGAGTGCAACATTCAAGGTTTAACATTGAAAATTTTGTTGGAGATACATATTGTTCTGGCATAATTAATTACCACTCTATTATATAGTGTAAAATTAGTGTATAGTGTAAAATTATTTTGCTGGTTGATAGTCAAAATCATCGATCAAGGGGGAGTTAATCCTGTCCCTCTAAGAAATATCTGCTTTTATATCCGCTCACCTTTCCCAGACTGATAGCCAGGCTGTGATACTATACTGTGCGTAGCTGTATGAAAGATTTTGGTGAACCTCCCTTCTGATACCCATTTCCTCCCTGGGAATGGTCGTGTGTCCCTGCCTGGCTCGTTGCAGACGGAGCTCTGCTCATGGCTGTGTGCAGGGGCAAGGTCAGCGAGGGGCTGGACTTCTGCGACGAGAACGCCCGGGCCGTGGTGACCATTGGGATCCCCTTCCCCAACGTGAAAGACCTGCAGGTGGGATGTCAATTCACACTTCCACTGTGGTTTTATATCACGTTTAAGACACCAAATATGCACAAAATATCTTTTTCTCTGTGTTCGCCCTTGCACTTCTCTCGGTCCCGTTGGAATTCTTGGAGTCACCTCAGTACAGGTGAGAGGAGGAGCAGCACAGCGTGCCTGTGGACTCATTTCTGCCATCCCAAATAAACACACATCATGCAGATGTCAGCCCTCACCTGACATGGCCAGTGAAGGCTGGTGCATTGTTAAAATGCTCCTTAACTTCCTGCCCTGCCGTGCAGCTGAACATGTTTCCATCTGCACTTGCCTGTTCTTGTGCTCTGAAATGCGTGTTGTCTGTATAGAAATGAAGGTACTGCCTGACTTCCTGTGGTGGGGTGTTTGTTGTGAAGGTCTGGGATAAATGCTAGGAAAATACTGCTTGAAATAAGGCAGGTTATTTCCAGAAAAGAGGTGGAAAGATGAAGGTAGTTATATTGTAAAATAATAATGTATGTCACACACCAGGTCATTATTAATCGTAACATATCACCTTTCCAATCCCTGCTGCCTTTAGTGTAACTGCAGCTAACTTTAGTGTAACTATGTGTCCCACTTACACAGAGAGTGGAACTGCAAACCTTTGCCAGGCTTGTGCAGCTTTATTAGCTTGCAATTTTGAGGCATGAATTTATGACAGGACATAAACTCTTTCTGGACACTGAGGACGGTACGATTTGGAAAATTCAAGCTTCGTGTAACTTTAGGCAAAAACTTGTAAGTGCCTTCTAAAAATAGTATTTTGAAAGGCCTCCAGTGAAATAAATTTGCAACTATTTGTATTTGTCAGTAGGTGGTGAAAGCAGCATCCTGTTGCACTGCTGTGTAATTGCCCAACATCAACACTTCCTTCCTTTGGACTGCAAAGTGTGATGGGCAGATGATGTTCCATTAGAGTAGGCACTTCATGGTCAAAGCCAGGCATTCAGAAAGGATTGGAGAAAGCCAGTGAATACAGAAAAGTGTTTTTCTAGACTTTACTCACTGAAAAAGAAACTTATTACTGGCTAGTTTGCAACAGCACTGATTTTCAGTGGTCTGTGCAAGCCACGTGTCACCCAGCTGCTGACGGGTGATCGCAGTCACTGTCGCTGCTCCAGCTCACGTGTTCCTTCTAGAGCTTTTGGGGGCTATTTTGTGAAGCCAAGAAACAAAGTGAAGTATCACAGAATAAATAAATACCAGGAGCAGCTGGGTTCTGGTTATGAGTGATGCCAAATCAAACAAGAAAATCATAGGTTTGCACTTGAAAGCCCAAACAGCCTCAGCTTCGGTTTGAGAGATGTGTTCTCTGAGCTTAAGGGAGCAACCAAAGGGTTCTTTGTTGTCTGCAGTGGTGCCTAATTCCAGCCTTGCTGGGAAAAACCCACATCCTATAAGGACCAGTGGGGTTGTGTTAGTGGTGGCTGCCCAGTGCAACACCCTTCCAGTGTTTGCATAATTCCTTGGAGCACTTATTCAGCCACAACAGCTTTTGTCTTGCTAAAATATAACACACTGCACTGTAGTATAAAAACACTGACATTTAAAGAATACTCGGCATTCTTTCTAAAAGTTAGAAATTCCTGTGTTTGAGGAGCATATGCTGACACATTTTGGAATGTGTCAGCAATTGATGTGTTGTATGGCTGAAACTTTACAATTAATTCCAAATGATTGCCTGAAAGTCAGTGGTTTTGGACCCTAAATGATACAAAAATAGTTTGTAAAGAATATGCCAAGAGTGGATTATCTTCACAGTGGATTATGGTCCTTAAGATCAAAATACTGATTTTACCTTGAGTTCAACCGAATATTTCATAGAACAGAATCACAGGCAGTACAGCCCATTTTCTGGTAACTGTATTTTAAAAACCAGTGTTATGTTGAATTGTTGTTTTTAATTAGGCTGAAGAAAACCTCTGAATTTTTCAGTAGGGATCGAAAGAGTCGCTGCCAAATTGCAAGCACTGAAGGTTTGAGTGTGTGCATTTAGAGCTGGGAATGCACAAAGCCCTGCAGTGATCAATTCTGGATGAGAGAAGGGCAGGCACCAGGCTCTCAGCGTCACATTTGCTGCTCCTTCAGCAGAACGCTCAGGGAAATGGTTTTTATTGGAAATGTCTGTAAGTTGAGCAGTGGTTTGTTCTGCCTGAGGCTTTGGGTTTATCAGATACCCCTAAAATTCTGGATCGATGCACATTTCTTTTCCTAGCTGAGTTGCATGAAGGATGGAGTGAAGGAATAAGATGAATCAGTAGTTTTGTGGAAACGGGAGCATACACACAAGAGGAATTTGGAAGATTGAACATCTTTTTCAGCAGCGTGTCAGCTCAGAAAGGAGTTGGATTTCCCAAATGAAACAGTTTATAGCATTTATAGAATTGCTACAGTATTTGCTGTTCTGAGGTAGTTGGTTAGTGTTTCTTTAGATTTTGTAGGCTCACCAGAAAACTGGCTGAACTCTGGACCGGTAGGGGAGGACCTTGAGTTTTCAACAGGCACCAAGTTCCAAGCCCAGTGGCACCGGTCAGGTTGGACTTACACAGATACAGAACTGTGAATGCAGGTCCGTGTGTTGCTCCTCCACAGCAGGAGGTGCTCAGCAGATGGACCAAAGAGCAAACTGATAAGGTGATTAATAATGACATCCCTTTAAAAATAGGAAATGCAAGTGATTAACAATTCCTTTGGAACATGCAGGAATTGTATACTCTTGGGATTGGTTTAAGTCACTAAAATTGCTCAGCTTCTACATGAAAAAACACTGGAATGTCTGCTTTTTGGGTTAGCTAAAAGTCCTCTTAAGCCCCAATTCCATAACCCCTTACTCTGCACAGAGCTCTGACTTGTGTGAGTAATCCCTTTAATACTTGGAGGACTGTGCACAACCTGAAGGGCTTGGAGAACGGGACCTTTGGAGACCAATATTTTATGCTGGCAGTTTGATGTTGGCTCATCTCCACTAATGTGACTTGTCTGTGATCAACCTGCTTTCTAAAGATGTTTTATGGTTTGTAACTTGACTGAATACGAGTGAACTGTAATATTAGAGAACATAAATAATGTGGCAGAAGGAGATGTCTAATCCCACAGACATGTTATCTGATGCTGACATACTGTTAATTAACTTCTGTTATGGATTTTAAAGTGTAGCATTTTGGATCCAGACATCAGTCTTGGGCAAGAAACTCACTGTTGAGTGTGATGTATAATATCCAAATTTAGTTTCTCCAGATGTTTGTGCTAAATATGTGCCACAAGCCCTGGGATTAAATGGCAAACATTTGGATTCTTTAAGGAACTGTAGGCTTTTATAACTTAATTTTCTGCGGAGGCTTTAAAGAGAATAATTTAATTTCACTTCAGCATCTCAGGCGTTAGGTTCTCACAAAAAGAAGAGTCTAAAACACTTTGTCAGCGTTGGGGAGAAAGAAATGATTAAGGCTCAGAACTGTACTTGACAATAAACAAAACTGATGTGAGAAAGAGGCCAAAACCCTAATTCTGTGTTATTAAAACAGTTTCGTATTGCTGGAGAGTCAGGTTGCTAAAACAAAATAATATAAAAGAAATGTTCAAGTATTGCTTAAAGCCCTGGTGCTCTCAATGGTAGGGTTTGGCTCGAGGAAAGCAGGAAAATTTATTTCTGAGCCAAAAAAGACTTCTTTGGCTGTGACCAGGATTTCCTCTGCCCACCTCTGGGACCTGAAACTGGAGGTAGGAAAATCTGATTTTGGAGCCAAGTGTGACTTGTTTAGTTCAAGCCATAATTTACTGTTCTTACCTTGGGGACCTGAAAGCAAAGAACTCGCTGGGAAACGTTGATAATGGGCAGCTCTGAAGTGCAGGCTCCAAACTCCCTTTCCCAGGGAGCTTTTCTGCACTTCCACCTCTCCAGCTGCTTTTGATCCTGGTACAGGAGAGTGTGTTAATCATGGAACAGCCAGGGGAAACGTCCCAAAATGCAAAGAGAGTCAAGCTCTTTGCCATCAGTAGATATGCAAGGAAAAGGAATTCAGTAAGTGCAGTGACAGTGCTCAGTTTGCATCAACGAGGAGGATTTCCCATGGCTGCTCCCGGGGGAATATTTGCTTTATTGTTTCCAGCCACAGGAGGGAACACTTCACTTCAATTACGATTTTCAGGGTTAGATGTAACTTGATGATACAAACATTTTGCAGCTCTGGCTGAAGTTTCTTCCTCCTTTCTCCACGGCTCAACAAATTGAGGTATTTCTATCATTTCAGAATAACGGCATTTTTCCAAATATTGAACTTAACTTCTAGTCCTTGTGGCAGATTTAAGCCTGTGTGCTTTTGTTTTTTTTTTTGAAAGGAGAAAGAGTCGTGTGCTGTGTAAGTGGCTGCCGAAATAATTAATTTCTTGTTTACTGTATTCTAGGAAAAAACAGATTTCTAAGAAAATTACAGTTATCTTAGATGCTTAGACAGAGTTGATAAAGATCCCTTGCATTGTACTAATTTCCTCTTAGCTTTGCATCACTTCAAAACATATTCTCACTTCTTAATAAAAAAATATGGGCAAACTGGTAGAGCAAATGACATTTAGTGGCAAGGTCGTTGTTGTGTTTAATTTCAGTTGAGTTTGTCTGTACCCTGTGAAGTTAAGAGTATTTTTAGAGATAGAAGACTTCTACTTTCTTCTCCATTCCAGTACTGTGTAAAAAATGATAAATATATTTCCTGCTTTTCCACAGATAAGAGTGATTGTAAAAACTCAAAGCCCACCCACACACTTCTTATATCCAATAGAAATTGTAGTATTTAAGGGAAAAATTGATTTCAGAGGCTTAATTTATGGAAGCAGCTGGCAAGTCCTGTGGAACCCAGCGGGACCGTGTGAGTTCAGGTAACAGGGCAGAGCAGGGGATGGCATTTGTGTGCTGCTGAGCGGGGCTGATGGCAGCGTGTTGGCACAGACCACGCAAATCCTCCCCCAATGTATCCAGAATTAACAACCCAGCAAATCAGAACTTTCCCTGAGCGTTGCATAGTTTACTTTCCCGATCCATCCGACAATTTCCAAGTGTTTTTACCTGTGTTTCTCTTGTCCTTAGCAAGTAGGGGTGACCTTTCAGTTTTTACCTTGCTGTCAGAGTTTGTTGAGAGCTCTCCGAGTGACGCTCCCGCCGCGGGGATCCGCGGGCACGGCCGACACTCCCACTGCACCTCTGCAGCACGCCGAGCTCGGGCCCTGGTGCTGGACCTCAGGGGAACCTGCTGGACTTTCTGCACTTCTGCCTCACTGCAAATGGATTGAGTTCTCTCTGGGGAGCAGAGTTTTGGTTACGCTGGGTTTTAATTGAGTTGCTCGTTGGTGGTCCCTGCGAGGCCGAGCCGAGTGGAGGGGCCTGGGCTGGATGTGCTGCGAGGTTCCTCAAGCAGCAGAACCTCTGCCTGGGAGGTGCCACGTGCTGGAGCTGAGAGCTCTGGAGGTGCTCAGTGCTTCCCAGCTCTGCAGCACTGGGATTGGGAGCGAGAACACTGGGGCAGCGTTTGGTCATCCAGTACCTGGGCAGTTCAAAGTGAGGGACAGAGCTTTGCTCAGAGCAGAGGTGCTGCTGTGCCACCCTGGGACGTGGCACTGCCTGGGTCTGTTGGGTTGTTTGGCTTTGCTTTTTTGGGGTCATGGCTCGTATTTAACCTTTTGGGTTATGGGAAACAAGCCAGCAACCTTTTTCCGTATATACAGTTTCTGATTTGCCACTTCTGTGACCTTTTTTTTTTTTTTTTTTTTTTTTGTAATTTTTTTCTTTTTTTTTTTNCAGTTTCTGATTTGCCACTTCTGTGACCTTTTTTTTTTTTTTTTGGATTTCAGTAACTTTTTCCAGTTTGATTATATCTTCATTCCCCTTGCAGTGTTTATGCCCCAGATGCCCAGTATCATTCCACAGCCCCTGTTCACATGCAGCAGTCTGTAAGATATAACAAATCTGAGATCCAGGTCTGCAGAGATGTTGTTTCCTTATTTTATTCAGTGTTATCCGAGGAAGGCGAACTTTTGAAGTGCACATGGACATTTTCAGGCAGAAAGGGTCACCTGAGCTATTTCTGTGTGCCAGAACATCTTGTTGATATTTGAGCAGTACGAAGTATTGATCGGGTCTCATTCCCAGCTTGGGGGTTTTGATGTTGTTTTAAGGAAATGCTGCATTTATATGTGAAAATAAGTGTGTTATATTTGTTTAGTGCCCATATTTAGGTATATGAGGTGGTTAGAATGGCCTTAATAAATTATTGTAATATACAGGATATAGGTTGGTAAAAAACAGCTACTAACCCTTTCTTATTTCATATTGTTTATGTATTAACAGTGCACTTGGAGCATTTAAAGATAAATTCCTGCCATAATATCTTTTTCCTGTGGGCTGGTAAATTGAGGCATTGTGTTTAGACCCAGCTTTGAGTGGCTCTGCTGAAGGGTGAGGATGTTTGAAGCCTCTTCTGGGACTCACCCAGGCCTTTACATGTGCATTATTTGCCTTAAATCTCCCAGTCGTTCCTGCTTTTGAAGTCAGCTGGGGAAAGTTAAATACTGACTGCCCTGTTCAATGCTGCTTCTGCCTGAGAATTTTCAGATGTGAAAGAAAAGAAATGGGTTTTCATGTCTTAACTTTCCTGCACTTACAAACTTTTATGGTTCCTTGGCATTGGTCAGGGGGAAAGTAGATGGCAAGTGTGTTCCTGGAGAATTCTAATTATTGCTGTTTCAGGTGGAAGGGAGACTCTAAGTGGACACATGAGATTTTTGGGACGGGAGATTTGCTTAAAAAAACCCCCATTTTTATGTCTTTTTTTTGGAGGGGTGGAAGTGGGGAGTGACCACCTGGTATTTTTTCTGCCTGCTTGTTTTTCAGACGTGGGGAATTGGTAGATGTTAAACATGAATGTGTCTTTTAGAAATCTTTCTGGATGATGTGAGCAATGTTCTTTGTTTTCATTACGACTTTTCCCCTCATAAACCCAGAGAAACAAGTCAGTGGAATGCCAGGGAACGTTTATATCCATTTTCTGAGTTTTATTTCCATGCAGAGGAGGGCTGGGGAGAGCAGGGCATGGTTTGTACACGTGTGTTGAGGTACCACCTTTAGGTCCAGCTTTAGTTGCCTTTTCCAGGGTTTGTCTCCTCCTTTAAGCTGGGCTGGCACAACACTGCAAGTGCTGCTGGACAGAGAAATGCAGCTTTAGCTGAGTCCAGTTTAACTCCTCCCATCAGTGCCTTTATATCCACGAATTTCTGTCTTTAGACTCGGGGGTAATCTGGTTTGTAATCCACAGGTTACAAACTGCACTTGATTTTTAATCTACCAGAGTAAATAGGAGGCAGTTAAAAATGTCTTTGAGGCATCCCCTGTCAAAGAACCGACCTGACTTGTTAAACAAAAACATTCTGAACTGTTACTACTGTTTGTTTTTAAAAAGCAAAGTATGGCTGGGTTTGGTTAAGTAAAGTAATGCATTAAAAAAAAAATAAAAATCTCAAAACATTGCCAGATGAAATAAAACCAAACACAGTTTATTTTGCTGCTTTAAATTGCACTAAATAAAACCCAAATTGTGCTATGGCTTAGCCTGTTCAACCTTCATACTGCGATCCTGGCACTGATAAATCAGTTTACAATATTCTGATGAATTTTCCTGTAGGAACAATTAGTCCATAATAGAGTGATATCTGTAGACCTTGCTGTTAAATACAACCACGTGTTTGTTAATTCTGAATAAATCTGGGTCAGCCTGGAGCGTTGTGAAGAAGGCAACAGAGGCTGCAGGTTCTGTGTCTAAATTTGCAGGTTATTTTGGGTCCCAAAGACAAGCTCTAGTTTTTGAGTTAGCCTGAGCTTTGTGCCGTGATACAGTCTGTGGTCAACACAGTATAAATCCACTTATGTATTTATATATCATTTAAATCCTGAATAAGTCTGAGTTTCTTCACGTGAAAGAATGTTACCACATTTTTTGGTGGTTTTTCAGACACTTAAAATCTGATATAACAAATGCTGTTTAATGTCGTTGTCGTTGTCATTGGAGAAAAAATTACATCGCTAATTATGATTGAAAAGAACACTGGAAAATTCTTCTGAATCATAACAGAAACTGCCTCAAAATACCTTTCCAGGCCTTAAAAAAAACCCCAACCCCTTAGTCTGTGGCCTTTATCTTTTTGCTGCTGTGTCTCAGCTGATGCTCCCCGGTGGAAGATGTGGAGGTAATTAAGCATTAAGAGAAGGAGCAGTTAGCAGGTATAATGTTGGGAGACTCGAGTTAATGTGGATGTGCCCATGACCTCCCAGACAGATCAAAGCCTAATCTGGGTGACAGCTACAGGATGGCAGAGCTTGCCAGGGGCCTTGTGCTGCAGCTCTTTGTCTGCAAATCCTGCCCCTCAGCCGCCAGTGTGTTTTTAAGGATGAGCAGGTAAAAGTAAAAGGCTGTCTTCTGACATTTTTGACTAATCCTTTCTAGCCTGTGGTTTCCTGCACATCCAGGATATTTGCTAGCAGGAGAGCCTGGCTTTTTCACATATGTACCCTGTCATCTTGGATGTGGCGTGGGGTTGATGGCCGGGGAGGCAGGAGTTATACAATGACAGGGATTCTGATCGCATCGGAGTGACACGCGCTGGCCTTTTACCTTCAGCAGCCTCGCCATGCAAACTCAGCTCCCAGCCGGGGAACTTGTTGTGTCCCCCTGAGCCGGGATCGTGTGGGTGAGAAACCTCGATGCTGCTTTGCTGTTAACCCTTCCTTCTGGGGCTGAATTGGGAAGGAGAAGTTTTCAAGGCGCGCCTCACGCTTGCGGGCTTTTGTACAACTTGGGAAGGTCCTGGTTGGTGTGCAGCACGGGCAATAAACACTTGCAGAATGCTGACATGGCTGAGAAGGATGGAAAAGCCATGTATTTTGTTCAGATGACCTGACTGCTTTGCATTTTCCTGCTACTTCACGCACATAATTAAAAATAGCGTAATTTGTTCAGCTTAAGACACACAACCAATAATTCTGATACTGTTTTGAACAGTCTTCTGGCAGAGTAAGAGACTGGCAAAGCTACATTTGTGCAGTTGGCCGTAATCTTACTGGTAACAATTTCCTCTTCTGAAGAATTTCTGTTATAAAACTTCCCAGGAGTAGAAGACAAATACAAAATACAGGAGTATATTGTCACTGCTTATGTTTTAAAGCCTTGAGTGAATTTTTCCAATGGTGGAAGGTTCCCTTTAATTTCTCAGTAGTGTTTCCATTTGTAGAAGTGCACAGATAACCCCAAATTCCTTTTCAAGGACTGGCTTTAATGTTCATAAACCATTCAGAAGAAATCATCTTCTGTTTGGAAAATTCCAGAGGAAACCTCACATGCCAGTCAATAAATTCTGAGTGACTGGAACAAATATTCAATCTGTGAAATCAAACTGAATTTACTTTCTGGCTGTAAAGATTGAATTTGTAAATTTGACAGGCAATTTAAAGGGCATAAGAACATAAAATAAAATTTCTTATCCAAATGCAAGTTGAAAGTTACCTGTCAGAAGAGGTTAGAAGTCTGCTGGTTTCTCTCCTGAAGCGTGTCCTTTCACTTGTCAGTTTAGAAAGGTTAATACTGTACAAAAGAGCAACAGAAAGACCCTTTTTGGTGTATTTTTATGTTTTTTGTTTTTTGTTTTTTTTTTTTTTTAAAAATTCAGTCTCCCTCTCTGAATAATAACGAGAATAATAATAATACATCCTTTTGGTATTGGAACAGAGTATAATGTTCAAATTGTTCAAATTCAGAGCAGGCATCATATGTGTTGCTATCCATGGGATTGGGCAGGGGATTTCTTTTGCAGTTGATTCCAGATCTGCTTTTGAAGCATCAGGGGGAGAGTGTTTTTAAAAAGGGGAGCGTGTTCTTCTCTCCTTACACTGCCCATAACCTGCCAGCCTTGGGTCACCCTGAGCCAGGAAAACGTTCCCAAAGCCAGAGGGTGATGCCAAGCTGGGAATTAGGGTTGGTGTGGGTGACTTCTGGTACTTGGGAGAGGCCGCTCTGTCCCTAAAGCTCTTTCTTAGCTTATGTAGGAGAAGAAAAGTTGTATTTGCTTAATCCTCACTTGAGAAAGGCGTGGTCTGGTGCCAGCAACACAAGGGGAGTTTGGGATTGAGGGAAGGGTCGAGATCTCCATGGGGTCATTTCCTTTCAGATGAGCCCATAAAACTGGGCTCTGGACTCCACCTCCTTGTACCTGGGGCAGGTTTGCCTGTGCAGCAGGGATTTGGGTAAGTGTGTGGTGCTTGTGTCATCAGATCAAAGTTACTGTTACAGATCACACCTAAGAATCATGTTAGAAGGGTCCAAGCCATGAGTTGGTTAGGAGGCAAAAATCCTGAGTTGAGTTACTGAAGCACACTTTATATATTCTCTTATTCAATCGGTGTTTGCTTGCTTTACCCCTTTGGAATATTTTGTTTTCATCATGATCAATAAACCAAATATTTTATGATTTCTCCTTTAGGTTGAATTAAAGAGGAAGTACAATGACCAGCACAAAAGTACAAGAGGCCTTTTATCAGGGAGTCAGTGGTATGAAATTCAAGCTTATAGAGCTCTCAACCAAGCCCTGGGAAGGTGAGAGAAATGGAACACAATTAAAAATACGCATTTGTAGGGTTTCGTGAAATCTTTAAGGATTAATTCCTCCCTGTTAACACAAAGGGGATAAATAAGGCCAAAAACCTCATCTTGCAGAAATTCAATCTTCAGCAGCTCTGTGCTTGACAGCTCTTGGTTTCCAGCCTGTTGTGCATTTGAGTGTTGTTAGAACTCAGAGGGTTTGTTTGACATCGAACCCTCCTCAGTTTGGTCGCAGCTTTTACCGCTTGTAGCGCAGAGAGACAGAAAGGAAAAGCCTTACCAGAGACAAACAGTTCTGAGCCTGTAAACCAAATGAAAATTCTCAGGGCTTTTCAAATGCACTAATTGTTCACACTCTCAGGGGGCTCAGCACAGTTGTTTGATATTTAACCTACAAGAATTTTTGAAAGGGAGAAATAGCAGTGGGGATTTTTCAGACCTTTGCAAAAGGTCAATTCAATTATCAGGCTCACAGATCTCTCTCCAGATTTAGAAGAAGTGCTACAGCTTCCTTCCCTGGCTGAAAAAATTCCCCCAAATTTTATTAACAGGGGAGAATTAATTCTTCCTTCTCTAACAGAATTTATCATAGAAATCAAGATTATAACTGTCATCCCTATCTGTCATAGATGCCATGTATCTGTCGTGGGTATATAGGGGTAGAAACACAGATTTATGGATGAGAAACATCAGCTGGAAGACTCTTCTCATTTGGGTCAGACCTAATGCAAATGTGAGGACATAAATGCAGGCTTAGAAAGAAAACTGAGAGAAATAGAAGCATTAGTAAAATATTGTAGATTCTTGTTGTTACAGGTCTGATTTCTTCGGTTCCTCTTTGGAATGTAAGAGCATGAGTTAAAATTTGCCGAGAAAAACCTAAGGAGAAATTAAGCTGAAGTTGTGTCACCATGAAATAAACTTTAACTGTGATCTAGACTTAGTGCAAATTGCTCATTGTGTAATTTTTCATTTGAATGAAATTCCGCTGATTTAAACTTAAATGGAAGAAATAGACTTCCATTCTGACACGAACGTGTAAACTGTGTATAAAACCATTAGACGGAGCTCTTGTAACCCGAGATCTGGTGAAGGATGACGGTGTATGAGGAGTGGTTTGGTAAAACCAGAAAATGACACAAAGTTAGTGGTAAGTTCCCTAGTAGACAGGAAAGCTGCTTCCTGCAGAGATGCCACAGGGATGGAAGTGAGCAGAACCAGTGGAAGAAATCTGTTCCTTCAAGATTTTTTTGGTAGCTTTTCCCGTCACTGAGAGATTCCAGGATATATAATTATTTCTTTGAGAGCCACCCCATCACTCCAGTTTGAAGCCCTGAGATACTTGTGCTTTTATGTACATTTGTAAACATCCTCCTCAAAAAAATGTACAGGAACCTTCTTATACCCTGGGGACAAGAACTCTGAAGTGTTCCTGACAGATTCCTTGCCATATTTCATTTATGTTATCGCTGTTCTTTAATCCTTTTTTTTTCCTGGCAGACAGTACCGAAATCCAAATAATGTTAAAAATAATATCAACACATGTAAAGTGACTATTTCTATTTCTCTAAGCCTCTAACAACTGCATTAGGAACTCAACAGTGTTTGATCTGTAGCATATTTCATTCCCTTACTAAAGAGAGTTAAGAACAACTTGTGGTTTAGAGACAAAAAGCACAGAGTTATTGAAAAAAACTACTTGCAGTTTTATCGGTCCGGGTTTTTTTCTTTTACCCTTTGACGTATTCTTTTTTCAGTATTTACACTGCCCAGTTAAGAATGGAAAACAAATGACATGTGATTCTAATTACATCTACTCCCTTCTTGTTGCCCCCTTGCAGGTGTATAAGGCACAGGAATGACTGGGGGGCTCTGATTTTGGTTGACGACCGGTTCCGGAATAACCCCAATAAATACATCACTGGTAAGCTGCAAAAAGTCCTCCTGGGAAAGTTCCCACCATTATCAAAGAGTGAAAACTCAGAATTACACAAATATGTTATACAAATACAGGTGAGGAGGAAGAGTCGTAACAAAATATGTCCATTGAACACAAACTCAACCATCAAATGCCCGATATTCAAGTATTCCGTGTTTGGAGTTTTATCCAGGGTTGAAACAAAGGCAGATGAAATAAAACAGGTCACGAACACTACCTCAACAAAACAATAAAAATTAGAAAAGGATCTGCTTAGGACTGTGTTGGTTATCTCTGTTCCTGCCCTGTTTGGCTGAGATGGGCAGTGAGGTGACCAGCCCATGCTGGGTGTTGTCAGCAGGTGGAGCTCAGCTGCTGCAGTTGAGTCCAACTGCTCTGAAGTGTCTGTTTGGACTAAAAATACGTTCAAATTATTTAAGCAGACAGAAGTCATTCATATGGTAACACAAATAATCAAGACTTCGTAAGATTCCTCTCTCTAAAATGTGAAACTTCACAGAAGAATCGAGTTCTCTGTTATTTTTCCCTTTTCAATTGATATTCAAAGAATATTTAAATGAGTTCAAAACCGCTTTCTAAACTCCAGGAACTCGGTTTTTACTTCACCCTTGTGTGTTCCTACATCACCTAAACAGCTTTTATGCTCTGGATGATTGGTATTTGGGCATTTTAAACATTTTTCTGTTATATTGTAGCTATAAAGCTGTGTTGTATTCTGTTGTAGCTGATGGGCAGTTGTGATTCTGAGTATCTGAGTTACTGGTACTTAACCTGAAACAAAGTTGTGAAAAGCTTCATTATATTCCAGTTTTTATCAGACCCTGTTAATATGGTAATAAATACCTGTGCTTCTGTGTAAGCTGCTTTTCAATATTTCATGATAACAAGCAAAATGAACACCCAGGAGCAGAAGTAGTATAGTGGTGTTTATGCAATGCAGTTTGAGCCTTAAAAATGACTGGTGAAAAAGGTAAAGGTCTTTTAGTAGGAAAAGAAGGGTATTGTTAATATGGCTTATGAAAATAGTTCCATGGATTAAATCAATTATTGTGATTATTAAATGAATTCTTGTACTTTTCATGAGCAACTTCTTGTGATCTTTGGGAATCTGGCTATATGTAGAAACAGGTGTAATATTAGGATACTATTTACTGATGGGAAATAGTTGGTAACGCTTCTTTTTCCCTTAGGATTGTCTAAATGGATTCGTCAGCAAATCCAGCACCACGGCAGCTTTGGCAGTGCCCTGGAATCCCTGCAAGCCTTTGCCCTGAGGAACCAGAGCGGCGACTGTTCCTCGCAGAACAACAGCGACTTTCTCCACATACCTTCAGATTCCAAGGGCCTGTCACAAGGCTCTCAACCGGAGGCAGCTGTTCCCCTGTCACCAGATGTTGCTGCCAAAAGTGAGCAGCAAAATTTGGGTTCGGAAGCGAATTTTACGGCGACCGTCGCCTCAAATCAGCCAAGTGACGTCACGGCAGCAGTGAGACAAAGTAGGTTCATCTCCTGGGGGGGAAACCTTCCTTAGCAGTTTGGAATGGGAGGTTGCATCTCTTTTGGAAGAAACAAATGGTTTTTTCTTTAAAATTGCAGAAGTGCTTTGGTGGAAAATGATAGTTATTCACAACTGTCTGTGAGCTGCGCTCAAGACTGAAATTAATTGTCATTCCGTCTTAAAACAATTGATAGTGCTTGAAAAGTTTATAGTCCAATCAAAAATGTTTTTGCTTTCATTTCTTTTTCTATTGAAAACTCTGAAAACCAGTTAAAATTTGAAACGTTAAGATGAACATCGTTGCAAGATGAGTGCCCTGGTTCCACCTACATCTGTTTAGACATTGCTGTGAGACACCTTTCATGGGATCTCCTGCAGTACCACCTTTACACCTAAATATTTATCCATTCCTAAATTTTAGGGAAGCTTATGCCTTCGTTGCAGGCAAGAAAGATGTGAATAAGATAAGAGTACAATAATAAAAGTTACAAATTTCAAAGCCAATCATGCTCTGTCTTCACATACAATTACTCTAATGATTTAATTAAGGCAGTTCATATGTAAAGAGAGTTCCAATATCTGGGCTTTTCTCTGTATTGTTCTTAATGAGTGCTGTGAAATGACTGCAAACCTGATAAAACAGTGGTAATTTCGATGTGCTAAACATGGTGTAAATCAGGGGGGAAAACATATACAGTGAATTTGTTTTGTGATTTTTCACAGGTGGCCAGAAAGTTGGTGTAGAGAGTCATTCTCACCGTGTGAAACAAAGAAGAAAACGTGTGGACTCCATGCCCAAAGTGCCAACAACTGAAATAGAGACAGGAAAAATGAATGGTTGGACTAATGGTGATATTGTGAAGGAGAATTGCTGCTTTGAAGCACTGACTTCAGCACCTCTGCCTGTGGCCAGGAGCTGCAGGTCCACAGCTGATGGCAGGCAAGAGGCTGTGAATGGGCCCAGTGAACTTAGTGATACTTTAAATCAATGCCAATCATCTGTAACTGCAGAACATAAACCAAGTGGACCAGAATCATGTTTGGAAACAACTCATTTTTCAGTTAAAAATACGGAGGCTCCAGTTGCTGGAGAGCATCTCCATGAGCTACAGCTTCCAGCTGAGCCCTGCAGAGAGTGCCCTGCAGCAGGAGAGAAGGCTGAACTCTCCATGCTGAACGTGTCTGCAGAAGCTGAGGATGAGGATGAGAGTATTTACTTCACCCCAGAGCTCTATGATGATGCAGAGCCAGAGGAACAGGAAATCCAACCCCCGCCCCCAGCCCCTCAGGCCGACGGGAATCAGGCTGAGCGTGCAAACCCCGCGGTGGCCGATGACCTTCTTGCCATCGACACCTCAGAAACACTAAATGTGCCTGAGAAAGTCGGGGCTGGTGGCAGGAGCCCAAGTTGGAGAATGATGCCGAGTGAGAGGAGTGAGGATAGTGCAGTTGATGATGGTGCAGAGGTGGCTGGGGCAGCAGCAGCAGAGCAGGGAGCAGCTCCAGGGATGGACACCAGCAAACGCAGAGTCAGCCTGTCCAGAACACGAAATAAAGGTGTGTCCTCTTTTCTCTTGAGCAAGGGCAGCACCTGGGGACAGTGTCTGTAGGATCCCAGTAAGCAGCTGTTAAAATGTTGCCTCGCCCCAGAGCAGTGATGGCTTTCTCCTGCTCATCTCACATAAGCTACTCCCAGACTTGATTTCTTGTTACAATTTTTTGGTTTTCCCTCTGAAATTTATGGAACACGCAGTTTTCCAGAGATACAATTACGATTCCTCATCCTGACTGCATGGTAAACAACAGCATGTCTGGAAATTCTAAATACAACCCCAAGTGGGATCTTACTTGCAATTATTGGCTGAGGAGGTTTGTCCACTACAGATTTAATTCAGTGTTAAATACCATAAAATAATAGTGTTTTTCCTCAGAAAGCAGAACCCCCATATCATCAAGTTAGAGTTTTCTGCATTTGTTAGGACTTCTTTTTTTTTTTTTCTTTTAAATTAAATATATAGAAAGCATCTTTGCAGATCAGGTCACATGATAGATTGAGCCTGGATACCAAAATAGGTGTATTCTTCAGTACTTTGTTTCCCTCAAATTCCTTATGTCAAAATGTCTCTCAGCAGCTGTGTCTGAACATTTTGATATTTGATGATGATGAGAGGCTTTATATGAAAATTGCTGTTTCTTTAAATTTTTTCCTTTGTGAGAAGATCTCCTTTCTTCTTGATTAGGCTCTGTGTGTATTCACGTGAAAACACGTTCTTATTTGTATGCCCTACAAACACATTTTATATGCAATATATAACAATATAAATTTGTACATAAAGGTCTCTAAGTCTTCCTCAGTCTGGGGTTTTTTTTTTGAAGTGTTTTAAACTTTTCTTTCATTTATTGTCTTCAGAACAACCAGGATTTTTCTGTAATGAGACATATCGTGCCTCCCTTTTCAAGGAAAGATAATTCATTTCCATCATGAATTAATATGAAGATGCAGGATTTTTGCACTCGTAAGATTGGTTCATTTTTTTTTTTTGTCTGAGAGCAGAAATTAAATTATTAACTAGTTGTTCTCCATAGAAGTTCACCTAAATAACATGCATGTCTCTGAACTTCTTACACCAGTAGGATTTAAACTGTATCCCTTGTTTACACAGTAAATGCATCTTTTTAAAATTAGATACTTGTTTGCAAGAACCCCGTTGGATTTCTTTAACGTGATCTTGCAGTATAAGGCATCTGGTTACATTTTTGCTGTATCGATGCCTCCTAAGGATCCTGTTTTCCTGGCTTGGCTTTCCTGGGTTTCACTGAATCCTTGGATGCTGATGGGTTTGAAGTGTCGATAGGGCAGAAGCTCCAGCATTGGCAGCAAGTCAAACATCTGACACATCTAAAGATAAATGCACTTAATTTAGAGTTAAGTAACGATTAAGTTGCTGGGCTGGGACTGTCCCACATCCCCCAACAAATGCCGGGGCAGGTGGTTGCAGCCTCACTCCAAGAGTCCGTGGACTTGATCCTCGGGAGCCTTTAAAGCTCAGTTTTCTTAAACCAAATCTTCTGCCTAAAGCACTTTTCACATTCGTGTGTGTGTCCAACTAGACAACAGAAATCACTTAAGCTTTGGGCCTGTCTGCTCAGCCCAGGGCCCGCTGCCTCTTCTTTGTCTTCCAGAAGATTTGTCTGTCTTTAAATCCTTAACATAAAAAAAAAAAAAA
>VXAY01001468.1:1143511-1156303 GCA_013399855.1 Oxyruncus cristatus | reverse complement strand
AAAAAAAAAAGGAAGAAAATCCATCTCCCTTTCCTTATCTGGAGCAGATTGTTCCTTTCTTGATCTTGTGTTGCATCTTACTTTGATTAGAAATCCTTTAAGACAAGACCTGTCGTGTGTCAAATACTTCACAATCATTTACAATAAAATTTTGTAGCAAATTTCTCCTTAACCGTTATTTTTTTTAAAATATGAAATATTCAGCATTTGTCCTATCAGATATTGCATTTTCTTGACAAATTTCTATCCACAAAAAACTGAAGTCCTGGGACAACTGATGGACAATAATCCTTTGTATCACTGCTGGGTTTGGGGGGTAATGGGTGGACTCTTTCTTTTGACGTAAAAACTGTAAATTCACCCTTAATTTGTCTTTATATCTCATAACTAATGTGTTAGTGGTAAGAATGTTCTTTACAGTTAATGTATTTATGATGATTCCCAGAATTAAAGGCTGCCCAGCCTGCAAAGAGAAGTCAATTTAGCAGCTTTCCTAGAATTATTTATTCAAACTGCTCAAATCTATAAAAAATGCTTGAAAATTCCTCTCATACTCTGATGTAATAGTGAGGTGTAATCTCTGCCACCTAAAATAATAATAAAATCTTGAATTTATTCAAGGATTGAAAGTTCAGAGGAAATGCAGGAGAAGAAAAGCTCCAGCTAGGCAAAGTGCCTCCAGCCGGGACAGAAAGGTACCCCAGACATGGAATAAAGGACCTGTTCCCAGGGGCTGCTGTTCAATGTGAAGGGGCAGGGGAGATAAGAATGATTTATTATATAATATCTGAAGTGCAATAATACAGGTGAAGCGGTTTCTTCATGATCTGCATGGTTTGCTGGAGGTCTCTATTTACCCACTCAATAGATACCTTTGTTTCTCGTGGGAAGCACAAAGGCACCTCTCATCCTATGCAAAATTCCAAACAAATTGATAGCCTGGAGTGTTACAGACTGTAAAACACCTCATATTTTATATGACAGTGTTTCTATTTAGTGAGGTGACGCATTTTTAGCAGGCTGTGTATTTTAATTATTATCCGGTTGAAATGATCGATTCAAATAGATTTCTTTGAGTATTTCGAGTCGTGTAGTTCTGTGAAGCACTTTTGACATATTTAACTGTATTTATATTTGTATTTAAATGCTTCAGCCTTGCATGGTTACTATACCCAAACTAGTATTTACATGCATTTGTGTATTGCCTCGTTAGAAGGAAACACACAACCAGCCCTGCAAGAAAGGACTTCATTGTGTTGTCTGTGGAGCTGAAATACTGCCAAAAGCAGAGGGTAAGATCCAGGGAACAGTCAAGTGTTTCGGGCTGGGACTGACGGGATTTCTGATCCACCTTTTGACTTCCAGGGTTTTGGATGCTGGGGGGATATTTTAGAATAACTGGATTTGGTAACTCGATAAATGCACGTTACAAATGCACTGAAGACCTGCCGGAAGTCTTTTTTTTGGGGGGGTGGAGAAAGAGGGAGTGGTCACAAGAACGACTACTTAAAGAAGTTACTTTTTCTGGCCTGTTTCTGTTGCCTGGTTCAGTGGTGCTGACACAGTGGCCTGTCTGGAATTACAGTGGGCATCTCTTTATTTAGGAGTTAACTGAAGGCAACTTCTCCTGCCATTAGGGGAGGCTGAAAGAAATGATTTGTAACAGAGTGGCCCATTCATTGGGTCTGTTCCTTCTCGGGATTAGGTGTTAATTTGCTACCAGTTGCTGTGAGAAGCTTGGTAATATCTTGGCACAGTAACTCTGGGAATCTACTATGTATTTTCATGTGATTACATTGTGTAACCTACCTTGTGTTAATTTTGGTCTTCAGTCCTTGGTTGACACTTGTGTGAAATGGAGAGGAGATGCCTTTGGAAATTGTATCTGTGGTTTTGTGAGGGGCTGCAATTTGGGAAGGTCTAAAGGGCTGACAATGGTAATAACAACTCTGCTACTTTTTAAAACCAGCTCCATCCTCAGGTTACTGGGCCATGTGTGGTAATGACCTAATTACAAGGTGTTCTCACCAGTTACATGCAGGAACAATTAGATGGAGATGCTTAATACACTTAAACAAGTTATAAAAGAGAATTTAGTAAGGATTTAACTGGGCTTGGGTTTTACAAATGTGTGGGTAAGAAGAATTTGCTTTTGTGTGCCTTGTAAGTACATCTCAGGCCCTTGACAGAAATCCAGTGCTACATTTTTAGGAGGTGTTAAACACAGTATGGAGCTTGTGCATTAGACACAGAGCAGAGGCCTTTGTGTGCAAAGTCTTGTTTCTGGCAGACCCCTAAACATCCCTGCTCTGCTCTAAGGTCCCTTCCACTGCCCCAAGAGCTCATTGAGTGGTGAAGCAAACATGGAACTGGTAGGTAAGAAGGGATTCTGGCACAGAATCCCCTCCCCAGCTCTCTCCAAGTCGTGCTCCTCAGCCACGGCAGTGAGGGAGGCCAGGCTCAGCTGCCAGGAACCGTGTGCTGGGGGCTCATGCCCCCACTGTGGGATGCAGCTGAGCTTGGCAGCAGGTCACAAAGCTGGTCCAGGCATTTTCTGGATCAGATGAAGTCAAGAAGGGACAAATCTCCTGTTCCACGAACCAAACCTGTGGCTTAGGGAGAGTGGGAGAGATCCCTATTGCTCCTGGAGCTGTTAAACTCAGGCCAGCTGGAGGAGTCCTCATTGCCTGATGGGTAAAAGGAGGCCCAGATGATGGAGGCCTCTCTTTTTTCCCAGAGGAACCCTAATGATGCCCTTGAAAACTCGTGTGATCTTTCATTCATTTCCTTAATGTGAATTTATCAGCATTGTCATCTCTTTGCGATGTGGGGTGGAATCTGTGACACAGAATCACTGTTCTGGATCACCTTGGTCCATGAATGCCCACAGTTACCAGGGTGTCCCTTACCAAGGAGAAATTTTATGTTGTTTAAACTGCATCTCAGATGCCAGTTGATTGAGGAAAGCTAAAAAAAAAATCTGAAAATGAAAAAATAATGGCTTTATTCAAAGTCGATTCAAACTTACCAGTCGATTTGGGAGTAATAACAAGGGGAAAATTATCTGTTGAAAAGTAAATTTTGGACACATTAAAAATTTTAAAGAAGGCCTCCTTCCAAGGTCCATTTACAGCAATAGAAGTCTTTTCAGTGCCTGCAGTGGGTATTGGACCAGGGCCTAAATTCCCATCTTGTAAATGTGGAAAGTCTGCAGCGTGGTGGAACAGTGCTGTATTCAAACCCATGTGTGCATAGAACTCTTACACCCCACTTTTTAAATTACAGGAATTTGGAGAAAAGCTTGCTACAGTAATAGAGAAGTGCAAACAATCTGGAAACTCTTCAGAAATACCAATGTAAGAAGTAAAGGATCCATTAAGAGTTGTATGTGTAAAGTAGATGCCACTGCAGAAGATGATAATGTGATGTTGGTCATCTCAGATGCTGCAAGTCTGAGTTGTCTGAAGGAAACTTTGAAGGTTTATCAGATGCCAGTGAAAAGTGAAGGTAAATCTTAGTGATTCCTGATAAATACCAGCTAATGTTTGTCAAGTCCTTCGGTACATCTTTGAAGAGAGATTTAGTTTAACAGTAATTTGTTTGGTGGTTGAGTCTCCATTGTTCCATAACTTCCACACCTCTCCTTTGCTCCTATTAAATTTCTGTGACTTTGAAGGAAATCTGGCATCCAACAGTTCTTCACTGGATATGAATAAAATGCGCTTTTCACTTCAAGGATATCCTTCATTTTCACAGCTTTTTGAAAGGAACACTTTGCTTCTAAAACAAGTGGTTGGTTTTTTTCCTAAGTGAAAATACCAAATCTCTAAAGATTCTGGTATTTTTTGAGTCCTTTTGCCAAGGATTGTGAATGTTTCTGAAACCCCAGGAAGTACTTGAACCAAGCACAGAAGTGATACTACCATGCTGATAGATGTTGATGACAACTCTAACCCAGGTCTTTGATCTTAGATAAATGAGAGTGATTATTTTAAGCTTAGGAGAAGAAGTTTGGCTATTTCATGGGGTGAGGAAACTGAGTCTTAACTCTCTAAGGGACAATATTTGGCTGGAAAGGCAACAAATGTAAAAGAGAAACAACAGAACATGTGTGTCAGTGGGTTTGGTCAGGAGACTGGAAAGACAAAAGTTGGAACTTGGATACTTGGGCAAGAAAGTGTATTCTATATAATTATTTACTCTGAACTGGACCATTCACAACACTGACACCCCTCCCCTTTGACCTTTTTGGGAAGCTGATGATAGGATTTTTTTCCCTTGAGATGCTCAAAGCTCTGTGGACTCTGCACATTTCACCAAACACTGAAGATCAGCAGCAGTTCACATGTGGCCACTTCTCTTGCCATCCAGTGGTGTTTGGATGGCACGGTTAATAATATGGGGTTTTGCCACAAGGACTCATTTCCAGGAGTTCCTAAATCCCCAGGGATTCCTGAGCATTCCTTGCCCTCTTATTCCCTGGCAAAACGAGAACATGACATGTTTTGAAATGTGAAGTGTGACTTTGATCTGTTTTAAAATCTCTCTTGACTGACGCCCCTCTAAAGCACTTTTTCTTTCTCTTTGAAAGACTTGAATGGCAGTTTGTCTTTAAATGCTCTTTGGGATGAGAAGGAATGTTCTCTGACAAGTTACTTACAATGCAGGAGCTGTGTCACTCAGGCCATTTCTCCATGCCCTTTGATAGGAGCCGAGGTCACTCATTTCACTAATAAAGTGCAGTCATGGGTGAGTTAAATCAGTTTATTTTGTATATAAAATGATTACTGAATGATTTGTGTAAGAAATATTAAAATACCCTTTCTGTTAAAGGTAGAACGAACACTTTGATCTAGACAAATTTTACATGATTCACCTCGTTTCTACCACAGAGTTTTAAGTTAAGAGCTGAGTTCAGGTCACTTAAAGTATTTGTAATTGTCTATACCTAATGTGGTTCGTTGTCTTATGAAAAGGGATGGGAAAATAGCAGCCACCCATGAAAAGGAAAAACAGAACAAAACATACTTGCACAAGCTCTACAGACTTGAGTTTTCAGACTGGAGTTTTATGTTATTTTTGGCACTGAAAAAAAGAAGTCAATCAGCTCCTGATGGATGAACGTGGACAAGGTCTGAAGAGCCAACGGGAAGAAATTTATTTATGCATCTTGTATTTCCAGCAGTGTTAGCAAACTAAATTCTCAGTAGAACACTTGGAAATGTGGATGAGAGAACTCTGTATTTTTGTTGTACTCTTAGAGCACGGGGGTTGAGGCTCCATCCTGAGGGAGCTGTGCAGGTGAGTCCAGGACATCTCAGCCCTTCCTGCGTTTCCCTTCATTTATACTCTGCATATAAATGGAATTGAGCTATTTCAGGCTAAATCTTTGCCAAAAACTATGATCCTCTTTGAAAGGCACTGTGTGACGGTGGCACAAAGGTTAAGAGGCACCATTTGCCACGAATTTTGGCATTTCAGATGTTACCACTAAAATCTCGTGGCGTCTTTAGCACTCGTTATATATCAAAGAGAATGAAATGTTGCACCGAGGGAGTTTATACTGGAAGAACGTGAAATAAAGGGATCCCCTGAGGTATGATGAAAGCTGGGGGGTGAGGAAGGAAACTATTTTTTTGTTGTTTTCTATTTTGTGTGTGAAAATGCAGTTATCTATTTATAAAGGAAGGATGAAGATGAATGACAGTAGCTTTAATTTTATCCTCTCCTTGCTTTAAATCCAGTGTAACTGGGACTATATTCATGTAACTGAAGACACAGAATGAGTCAAAGTAGTTAAAAATGCTGATTTATGGCATGCTGTCGTATCCCAGAGCAAACACATCTGCATTGAAGGGAAGAAGCTGTGATTCAGGCAGCCTGAGCTCCCAGTTATACACTCCTGAATACAGGATCCAATATGTATGTAGAGATAAAATCAACATTCTCGTTTATCCTGCTGCCTCCCCTGCGTTAAACCGTGTACGTTGTCAGGAGGTATCATGGGTCATCTTCAATTACTTCGTGTCATGTGCTGTCTGTAAATCAAGTGCAGTTGGTTCTGGGAGGCAAGGAATTGTTCATTTGATAGAAATCACATTGCTGCAGCAAAGCAGGCTTAAAATAGAATCCCTGGGTTTAATATCTCTTATTTACTTCTTCATTGGGGCATCATTTAAAGAGGCAACACTGTGTTCATGATTTAAATTTAAAGTGGGATTAACAAATTGCATCTGTACGTTTTTTTAACCCACTTTTCCTATCAATTATTTGTGTTGGAAATCAGAGTTTTAAATTGGCTGCTACGTTTCTACCAATATGTTTCCCAGTGACCTAGAAACCTCCATTAACTTGTCCAGACTTTATGTGGAATCAGTGGCAGAGAAATGAATGTTACTTTTATATTCCTCAAAAGAATTTTACGTTCCTCTTTGCAGTTGTCTTTGTGAAATGGAACAGCAAACAGTACTTTGGAATTAGAGGGAATATTTTGATAGCCTAAATGTAGGGGACTTGAGGCGCTTTAAGATGTAGCTCAGCCTATGCAGTAAACTGTCTTTTATATCAGTGGCCTATAAATTAATGTTATTTCTTATATTCCTTAAAATAATGTTGCATTCCTGTTTGCAGTTGTCTCTGTGAAATGCAGCAGAAAACAGTTCTTTTGGAATTAGAGGAAATAATTTGCTGCCATTAAATGCAGGGGACTGAGGGTGCTTCAGCTGAAGGAATAAGCTGCCTCTCATATCAGTGGCATATAAATTAATGCTATTTACCATATTCCTTAAAATAACCTCAATAATTTAACACTCCTGTTTGCGGTTGTCTTTGTGAAATGCAACAGAAGATGGTATTTTGGAATTAGGGAACATATTTGGATGCCATAAATGCAGAGGACTCGGGGTGCTTTAAGATCTAGCTCACCTAATGTAACAAACTGCCTTTTGTATGAGTGACCTAGAAATTAACGTTATTTTCTATATTCCTTAAAATAATTTTATACTCCTGCTTGCAGTTGTCTCTGTGAAATGCAACAGAGGACAGTGCTTTGGAATTAAAGAGAATATTTTGCTACCATAAACACAGGAGCTTTAGATAATGTCAGAAACTGCCTTTTATATCAGTGGCATATAAATCAAAGTTACTTTTTATATTCCATAGGATAACCTAAATAATTATATATTCCTGTTTGCAGTTGCCTTTGTGAACTGGCAGGCACCACTTTGGAATTAGAGGAAATATTTTGCTGCCACGAACGCGGGGGCCTCGGGGGTGCTTTAGCTAATGGAATAAACTGCCTTTCATATGCTAAAAGGTGAACGAAACCAACAATTAAAATTTTAAACTTATTAAGGAGTTGTTGCTGATTAGACAGTCAGCTGGTGAGACAGTAGCTTTTATATAACAGGATATTGTTTTGTTCATCATGTTGCCACATTTGGCAAACTTTTATCTTAATGCGCCTATGGGGAATTCCAGTCTGACCTCAATCTGGGTAAAGCCCCGGAGTGGCCGGAGCGGGGCGGGAGGTGCCAGGGCCCGTCACAGACTGTATATTTGTTATTCCATGGTAATCAGATTCATCATTCTGTTTAATAAAGATTTCAGCTGCCACGCGAATGCATAATCGGCTATGTCTGAGTGCCCGTCTTTTGTCTCGGCCAGATTGCTAAAACTGTATTAAGCATCATTAGACAAAAATGACGACCTTATTAATTATGTGTTTTCCAGCAGATTGGAGCTCATTATTATGCAAACACAGTACACAGAGCGGCACCAGAAGTAGCTCATTAATGTTTCTTTCCCTTAGATTATTATTGTGAAGTGTGCATGAAATAATTGCTAATTACGTGCCTTAAATTGTACAGTGATTTTGTCTGGCGAGATGTTTTTCGTATGGTTTAAGAGCACTGTAGAAGGCCATCAGAAGCTACAGGTTAACGGTGCTGAAGCAAGTAAACCAGAGGAAGGGAGTCACAAAAGAGGCATTTTATCACACGTTTTCCTGCCTGGAAGGAGTAATTAGGACAGGTCTGGATTGCTTTGTAGTTACCTCTCACTACGCTGCTTATTGTAAAAGAAATGACTCCCAGCTGGCAAATAATTTAATAGATCTGTCTGCCCATGAACAGATACAGGGGAGTTTGAACTGGGCACTTCCAGTAAAAAACCCAGGAGGTTGTACAACGGTAAGGCTTGAGCTGGTGTGGATTCCTTATTTACACACCACCCAAACTTTGTGCGTCCAGACACTGCTGTTTCCACCACGTTTCCCAGCTTTATTTCACCCTCCGTCCAGACTCTTTATTCCCTATATAATTCTCCTTAAAATTTGGGAGCACGATGGAAATGACATGTTAGGATTTGGCATCCGTCTGCAGTTTGACAACTTGGTGCTAAGTGTGTAATTGGTTTAAGCTGGTGGTGCCTCCCCCTGATCCATGGCACGTCTCCTGTAATCTGTCTGCCACCGTAGCTGATAAGACTTGGCCACGGCCGAAGTTTTTGCAGCGCTCGAAATAAAATCCTGATCCATTAAGGGTTTGCGTGGATTTAGCTTTATAATCTGGTTTAGAAATGGTGAGTGGTCAGATCTTGGATCCAAAGCTTTGTTGTCCAAAAGATGCCGTGAAAAGCGTTGCGTCAGCTCCAGTTTTCCTCAGGTTGCTTTTGTTGACAGGGTAACCCCGAAGAGTGGCTCTTTCTGAGGCAAAGGGTTCGTGACTGGCAATTATTTATTAGATGTGAGCATTGAAACAGATATCTTGGAGGGTGAGGAGGATAATAACCTTCATCTGACATTACTTACATTAAACAATTTGAGAGTCTAACTGCATTTGGTTGATGTTAAGTAGTTGCTTATGTCAGCTGATACCACCAGCTAAATGTGGAGGTGGCTTCATACAGTTCAAGCTGAAATAAATGGAGCCTGCAAGCTATCAAACATTCTTTAAACGTTTCATATAGAATAGATCATTACTGAGCATTTATGAAGGACAGACCTATATTAAGCTTCCAAAAATCAAAATGGAATTGTTCTGCAGAGACCAAATTCCCTTTACTGCACTGTTTACTGCTGGGCATGGGGATGTTGACTTGATAAATCACTTGGCTGATAAAAATTGATAATAGTTGGTGTGGCACTGCAGAAATAAGTATTTGCTTGGATTATTTGAAGTGGCAGGGAATATATTGCTGTGAACAGGCCCAGCTGTACTATTCATGCAGAGGTTCTGGAAGCATGATGATTGTGATTTTTAATAAGTGCTTTCTGAATCGTCAGTGATAATATTGCACACTGATGTGCGTGCTTGTAATATAATCCCAGGGCATATAAACTCCCTTTTATACCAGCACTCAAAGCATTGCAGCTAATTGTCAAATCAGGCTGCAAAGCACTTGTGTCCACAACGGTTTGACACTGAAATGTTCAATGTTTTTTGACAGTTTTCCCTTACAATCCGTATTTCCTTGTCTCCATGAAATGACATTTTCTGCTCTGTATATTTAATTAACGAATTTAAATCTAATCTGTGTCATTGCGGTGTGTGATTATATTTCATAGGAAAGTCCAGACCCCCACCACCCCAACTCTTGAGCGTAAGGATTGTTAAGAATTTCCAGGGAATATGGGAACTCAGCTGAGTTTGTGTCAATGCGTTAAATATTTTCTGGGAGTCAATGCACATTGTCAGAAGGGAAAAGCCAGGGATGACCTTGGAAAAGGTTTTTCATGTCGTTCCTTTCTGCTGGTGCCAGAATCAATGGTCTCCCAGGAGTTACCTGTCTGAATTGCTTTCCTTGTGCTTGACACTGAGTGTGGTTATTTTCTCTTGGCCAAAAGGTGTTCATTCCTTCTGTCTCCGTGAGGAGATCCTCGCTGTGGTCAGTGCTGCTCTCAGCTCTGGGAATATTGATGTCTCCTGAAGGTACAGCCTTATTAAAGAATCAAAAATGGGTTTAAAACTCTGGGAAGAAGCTAAACAGTGTTTCAGTAAATGCCTCCATGGTCCTAGTGTTTGTCCTTCCAGAATCTTCCACGTATTTATCATCATCCCCCTGCTTACGTTGTTCTTTGGTAAGGCTGGAAGCTCGAGGTGGCAGGGACTGAAGATTTTATTCTTTAATTAATTCCTTGACATCAAATATTTAAGTGAAACTAAATCCTATTTAGTGAGGAGTACGCATCAACCTCCGAATGCTGTCTTGCACTTACTGGTGCTTGTGATGTCTTAAGATCTGAGTTTTCCTTCTCCTGAATTGTAGTACCAGATACCTAAAAGTTCACCTCTACAAATCCATATTTACACAGTCACTGACAAGAAGGGGTAACTCTTGAGTAGCTACTAACTAGTTAAGGAGGGTATCGCCCCATAAACCCAGTCCAAGGAGAGGGTAAGAAACCAGCCTGTAAAGGACAGGAACGAAGCCGACCCCAAATCATCACATCCATTATTTCTTTCTATTATTCACATGATAGTCCTCACTCAATCTGTAAAATTTAACAGTGCCATTCCTCTCTTTCCATAGTTTAATTGTCATTAAGCGTGGATGTCTCCATGGGTGTGAGGTGTCCTGAGGAGGGTGAAGAGGACGTGACAAGTTTTCCGTGGGTTGACCCAGCCGTGTTGGTCTCCTCTGGCAGAGGAGATGTCAGACACGGCTCCAAAAGCTGCTCAGCAGAGGTGCAACCCAGGCAAGAGGGGCAGTGGTTGGGGGAAGCCAGTAAATGTAATAACTTCTTATCTTTCCCACCTGGTAGTTCATCTTTCCTTCCTTGTCTGTGTCAGAGACAGGTTGTGTGGCTTCCCTTAAGGATTGCAGGTTTATCCATAGCTTCTGATGCAGTGCACTTCTACCAGGATGATCCTGTTGGTGAGGAGGGTTTTTATCACTGGTGCTGACAGGTTATTGTCATTTGGATGTGGTATTGGATCCACTCCAGGACTGCACTGCTAACCTGGACTGGTCTGGGAAGAGGCACGTGTGGAATCAGGTCTGGCCGTGGGGGCTGCTGCAAAATGTCTTCTGAGCAAACCTGTGTCTGCACAGAAAGAAGGGCTTGGGGCTCCAATCAGCTAATTGTTTTTTAAATTCAAGGCTGGACTGCCAAAGCCACTTTATGTAGTCTTTTTTTGTTAATACATAAATAGCATAAATGAAGCACTGACTCATCTCCTCCCTCCCTTCTCACGCTGGCATTCTGAAGTTAGATGTCAACCTTATTTGAATTCCACTGCGTTGAAAATTGCTTTAAAATACGTATTATTTCTGTGAATATTTTTTAGAGAGAGACGTATTTAAAACTATAGGAATCAAAACTAGTTTTAGGCTTGCCCAACATACACGAGTATTTTCTTTAAGTGTGGAGACAGTCCCAGCACTGTGATTTATTGTCTGTCTGGTGCTGATAATCAAGTGATCTTTCATCAGGCAATGCCAGAGCTCACTGAAGCCGTGAGTGGCAAAATGCAATCATTTCACTTGCTTCCTGCTGCAAAAAGAGAGTCAAGTTTGGTTTCGATAAACTCAGGTATCCTTGCAGTGGAAGGGTTCTGTCCTTCCCCTGTCCCTCAGTCCCTCTGCTCCAAGAGGGCAGTTCTTGGAGAATCTGCCTTGCACAAGGCATCTCTGGGAGATGGTTTGGATTAGGAGTATTGCCGTTTTTGTGGGATTATTTTTATACTGGCTTATTTCAGGCGCCTGATTTGTGGTCCAAATGTTTTTTATCACTAAAATGAGCTCGGGGATGTGAAGAAGCACGAAGTGAGGGCACTGATAGCTGATGCTTCAAAGTTATGGAAAATGTCCAGTAGCAGCTGCTGAAATTCCAGCTTCAACATTCCAATTGTTTTATATCCCAGTGAGCAGCCATTGTTGCAGGCCAGTATTTTATCCTGATTGTGGCAGGCACAGAGTGCAGCTGCCACTGACCCCTCCAGCAGGGTAACAAAACCCCTCTTTGTTATCACTCTGGGAAATGTCGTGGCCACTGCAGGCGTGAATTCAAACCAGCATCCCAGTCATGCACAGGGAAATGAAAAGCTCCCCAATTCCTTGACAGGAGTCTAAATGTCTCTTATTAATTGTTACAGCAAGATCTTTTCTAAAATTGTGTCTCGTTACATAATTAAAACACAGCCAAAGTAGTTAAAGCAGCGAAGCTTCTCATCATAAATTTTAATGTACTGAACTCTCCTTTCTTATAAATTTCTGTGCCGTTATAAATCCCCAATCAAGGTAAGATCATTCTGCAATTTAAACTCTTACTCTCCAAGTGAATGTGCTTTCAAGTGGTTGGACAGCAGGTTTACTGAGTGATGGCCAATTTTTCACACCCTGAGAGCCAAGTGGCAGCAGCAGAATGAAAGAATCAGATTTGCTGCAGATGTTTCCTACCTCGCGTTCTGGGTTCTCAGAGCCTCACTGGGAAATGAGGGTAGAACGGGTTTGTGTAATGTGAATATGCTGTTCTAGCGTTTCCATAATGAACCTGCACGCTGTGTATCAGCCACGCAGCCCCTGCAACGCAGTGAGCAGGGACACTCCCTGGAGCAGCTACAGCCGGCTTGTTCCCTGGAGGAATTCCGCTTTGGGAATCATAGAATCATAGAATCAGACGGGTTGGAAAGGACCTCTGAGATCATCAAGTCCAACCCTTGACTCAACGCCACCGCGGTTCCCAGACTATGGCACTCAGTGCCACGTCCAGCCTCGTCTTAAACACCTCCAGGGATGGAGAATCCACCACTTCCCTGGGCAGCCCATTCCAATGGCTGATTACCCTCTCTG
>VXAY01001468.1:1120869-1143277 GCA_013399855.1 Oxyruncus cristatus | reverse complement strand
CTGAGTCCAGGGGCAGAATCACTTCCCTGCTCCTGCTGCCACACTGTTCCTGATCCAGGCCAGGATCCATCGGCCTTCTTGGCCCCCTGGGCACACTCTGGCTCATGTTCAGCTCCCTGTCCATCCCAACTCCCAGATCCCTTCCTGCCTGGCTGCTCTCCAGCCACTCTGTCCCAGCCTGTAGCGCTGCCGGGGGTTGTTGTGGCCAAACTTCTCTAGCTCTTAAATTGCAACCGTGCAGCAATACTTGGAGGTGGGGAGGGGGGTGGAAAGCAGACAATTGCCACCATTCTTCCCTGTGTAGTTTGTACATGGGGTCGGTTGTTTTTGTTGCTGGAGCTCGTTGTTTCTTCCTCCTGATGAAATACAAACGTTTGGCTGAATTGTTTCCCCTGAAGGGAGTGAAGCCAAGGATAAATTCGGTTCTTTCTCCTCCCTGAATGGCTTGAAATAATAACAGTAAAAAGGATTGGCTACAATTTCAGGTTCCCCTGGTGTTTATAGATAGATGTGTGGCTGTACTAAGATTTAGCCGTGTCTTGTGGGGAGGAGGAAGGTTCTCAGGTAAAGCAATACCTCAGCACAATTGAATTCATGTAAATCCTACAGATTTAGGCTCTCTGTCCTACAGTTTCCTCCTACAGAGGTGGAAAAACTTCTGTGTAAGTTTAGCTTGTGTTCATCAGGTGCTTGGAAATGGTTAAAACTTATACATCAGTCTGATCAGCTTGGGGCGCTTGTGTCAGTCCTCTGCCATTTACAGGCTTCCATGGGTTATTTTTAAAGGCATGATAATTTAAAAATAATGGATGTTTTCCTTCTAATTGATCTTGCAATCTAGTCGATCTTCTTATCGGGATCTTCCACGTGTATAAGATAATAAGACTAATTATTTTTTTTGTTACTACAGTGTAGAAAATGGTGGGTTTAGCTTATGAGAAAAGTCAAGAACTGCTCTTGGGCTCTTCTGACATCGAGGTTTTCTATTTTATAAACCTCGGCTGCACTTCACACTTGTGGAAACTCCAAGTGTCCCTCTTACTTTTAACAGCAGCCCAGGGTATGGTTGAAAGAGGCATATTTCCATTTTGGCTTTTGTTTGAGCAGCTTCCAAAACATCATTCTATTTCTTTTTTTCTTTTTTTTTTCTTTTTTTTTTTTTTCTGGAAAATTTGCCAAGTCTAGCTCAGATTAAGTTTCTTTGTTAGATTTGTTCTTTTAAGCATCTGGATCAGAAATTGTATCCCATGCTCTGTAGTAATGAAACATTTGGAAATCATCTGAGAAATCGTAGTAAGCCATGATAGTGCTGTACATTCTTTCTTTTTTTTCAAGTACGAAATATGCAGCTCACAGAGTAGTTTGGGGTGGGTTTCTCTGGAGTAAATGTTATTTCGTTTGAACCCCCCTACCAAGAGCTTACACCTCATTCTCCTGGGACACAAGCAGGCCTTGTTATCTCTCAGGCTATTGCCATCTCTTTTATCACTGCACAGTCCTGGTTTGCTTGGTGCAGACACATCATGCCAAATTTTAACCTCCGACCGTATTTGGGGGGGGGGGTTAAAATAAATAAATGAAGGCTATTTTTATTGTAGCTCATAAAGCCACGAGCTGAGGGGTGATTGGGTTTGGTTTCTCTGATACACTTACGCCTTTAAAAGATGAATCCGTGGTGTATATATGGAAGTTCATCAGCACGGCTAACCCCCTGTTTTACTGCTTCAAAATGAATCATTAGAGTTTATACTAATAGAAAAAATGTTTTTCCCCTGCCATAAATGTGAGAGCCGTTGTATAAAGTCAGTCTGCTCATACTGTACTCGCAGTATAAATTTTATTGAAGAATAGAGTTTGTTGAAGAGAAACAGATCTGGACTCCAGTGGTAAAGAACTGGCACATCCTCTTAATTAGCTGGAAGGCCATGGAATTGAGATCTTTGTCCGTTGAAAGCAGGCTGGGGAAAAGAAGAGGAGGCACTTGGGGAATTTGGAAAGGAATATGTGTGTTTTGCATTACTTTTTAGGCAAATGTATTTATTCCCTGAAAGGAATTAGTGCTGTAGCCAAAACACTCCTTGCATTCCCCCACAGTCTGCTGGCCACATGAATCCCCTGGGATTAAGAGCCCAGCTTTGGTTTGGGTGGTTTGGTGAACGCAGATGTCTGAATGTTAATGAGCACTACTTTTAACGTTTATTAATTTATTTCCCCGCTATTTAGCTGCTTTGAAAGTCATGCGAAGTAACAGGAGAAGTGCCATGAATAGAAGCAGAAGGTTGCCTTTCTTACAGCTGGATTTCAACTATCAGCTGATAAAACAGGGCCCAAATACAAACCACTTGTTGCTTTGGGTTTTGTTATGAGTGTCACCTCCAGGGAGCGAGTCAGGGCCAATTTTCTCTTCAAGAGACTGGAATTTTTACTTGTGTTATCTACTGCACTTTGTTCTGTGGTGTCTCTTGTAAAATCTCCTCCTGCACAGTTCGTGTTTCAGTTTTTTATGTCAGAAATACTCAGCCTGGCTAGAAAGGCACCGGCAGGGTGGGTAATCAAAGGGGACAAGTCAAAGAGGGGCTTGTCAATAATACAAATTCGCCCTTCGTGTGGAAGTTTACTCAGCTGAGTCAGTGAAATCTCCCTTGTTTGACATTGGCTTCCATAAACGGTTGGATACCCTCACAAAGGAATTTATACCGATGTTTAATCTGTGTGTGAGTGAATAACCAGTCTGCTCCTGGGATAGACACAGCCTTGGAGCCTCGTGGGTTCATCTTCATCCATTTCCCTGGCACTGGAGGTATTTTGTGCACCAAGGAGTCATTTCCCTGATTGCCAAATGTTGGGTTGAGTTTGCTTTTAAAAGGCTGATTTCTGGCCCCCTTCTGTGTCACCCGAGATCATTTGGTTTAAATTTTTCCCCCCCCAAATTTGGAGCCGGTTTGCTCCGTTGGGAATGTCCTTGTGTTGGGGAAGGAGAAAGTAGCGTGGATGGTTGTACAGGAGCAGGAAAAGGCAGATGGCTGCTCTGCTAATGGGGCTTCTCCATTTGATCCCACAGGGAGAGGGAACTTTTCATTGTCACAATTTCTCAAAGCTCATTGATTTTTCATTCTAGCAGGATTTGTTTGCTTTTGAATCACTGCTGTGCTGTTATCATTAGATGCTGGACCTTTCACTGGGCTGCACATTCCACTGGTTTTTCGATACTTGCTCTTTTAGGATTCCAGCACAGAACTTCTTCCTTCCCCCTTTGCACTGAGAACCCTCATTAGATTCTAAATAAACCAGGCACTGTCATCCTTTTTTATTGGTTCTAATAATCTAAATGCAATAGGATATATTTTACAGTTTTAGCTTAGCACTGCAAAATATTAAAATAAAAATTTACCAGAACAATTTTGCTTTCTAATTCAGCAGCTATGTTTCATTAGATACCATTTTTTTCCTCCCAAAATGCTTTTAAAAGGCATTTCCTTAATTTAAACAAAACAAAACCCACAAGAGATACTCTGGATGAAACATTAATGCCTTGAGATCAAGGTTGCAGAACTGCAGCAAGTTTTGGGAAGCTGTTTGCTTAAGCAGGAACAGCTGCACTCTTGTATTGCCTCTCTTTTAATTAGTTGAACCCACTTCCTCCACTCTGTGCTTCCTTCTGGTCTGGATCTGGAAAATATGAAAATAAGGATTTAATAGAGATTCGTGTTTACTTACTTCTGCATTTGGGTTTATAGCACAAATTAACGTAACTAATTTTTCTCTTCTCCTCTATTTATCATCTTATTACTAATATTTTTAGAACAAACTGAATCCTGACCCTTCAGATCTTTGTTTCCTGCCATTCCAGCCATGCCAGCTGGCTCTTGGCATCAGCCAAGCTCTTCTTCGGGGCTGTTCCTCTACTTTGGAGCTCATATTTTATTGTATTAACGCGGTGCTGTTCCTGTCACGGGAGGGTTTGGGGTGATTGAGGTCGATTGTTAGTCATTAGAGATGCCATTGCTTTTCTCTTTGGCTGGCAGCCCCAAAGCCTGTTTGTCAGCACGAACTGGAGGTTGGGTCCCCCTTCATGACTGTGTTTTTCAGTGACAGGACTCTCAGCTCTGCCGGGTTTATATTGTCAGGACTTGATCTACATCAGAACCTGCAAGGGAGGTGATTTCCAAAGGGGGTGGAAGCAGTTCTGCTCCTGCACCATGACTGACATTCGTGTTCCTGTGATGCTTCCTGGCACGCCGAAGAAAAACATTGAAATGTTAGCATTTAAAAGACACCCTTTGCACTCCATATGAAACCATAAATACCTCACCAGACCCCTGGAAAGTTAAAATCATAGCCCAGGTCTAACTCTCTTCTGTGGCTTTTATCTGTGAATGATACTTTTAAAGAATTGTTAAGTTTAGGAACAGGTGGAATGACAGACACAGATAATACCTAAAGCTTGTGGTGGTTGACCTTAAATCCACTTTTGTCACTGGTGTGGATGAGAGGGGGTGCCAAAAGGTCCCAAGTGAATTTTATAGCAGAGACAGTTACAGAGCCTCAGTACAAGTTGTTGAAATGCTCTTCAAGAGCTACTCCATAAAGTCCAGGCGTGTGTGTGTGTCAGGTACAATCAGAGTCATGGTGGGAAGGCCTGTGTAGGTTTTTGGGCTTACAATATAAAAATATTCCAATTTGCAAAAGGTATCTGAGGTATGAATCATTCAGACCCTTTTCTACATTTGCAAACAAATGTATAGATTGCTGCTTATCTTATCCCAAGTCAGATTAAAACCCCTCTTCTAGTGATACGAATTTATAGGAATCTCTGTTTCCATACTAATATTTTTTAGGTATAAAAGAGGAAATATGCCTGATGATATTAATTTGCTGTTAACTAATATAGTACAACGGCAGCAAGTGGCAGTTAATCTATCAAACCCCTGCCATGACATCTTACTTGTTGGTTTAATATGTTGTAAGCATGAAATGTGTTTTTCAGGTATGTTTTACATTTGCAGCAGGTAATGGAAAGTACAATATATTACGTGCTTGTGCCCCAGAGGAAACTTTTAAACAGAAATAATTGAGTGCAATAAATCGTCCCCTGCCTTCCTTGGGCTCTGCCTTCTGCGCTGGATCTTTGAGCCCACACTTCCAGGGAGCCTTGTTGGGAGGGACAGGGTAACAGTGCTGATCCACTGCCCCTGCCCTCCCTATGTTTGCTTTGTGTACAAGATCGTAGAGTAAAAAAAGAGAAAATTAAACCCTTTCTTTTTTTTTTTCCCCAAGATTCAGAGTCTTATTCCAACTTGCTCTTACAATTGGTAGTAAGACTTCAGTTTTTCAAGTAATCAGGAACATCCCCAAGCTCATAAATCTGTCCCGAGATTTTCATTTGGCCGTGGATGTCGCGTAGGTTTGTGTTTGACTGTGTCTCTGCACGGATGATTTATCAGGTGTTTATTTACAGAAGTTTTCCTTGTACACAGTGCTGAGATGATTTGATGCACAGTAGGTTTAAGAACTTAAATGCTTAGGTTATTACTCCTGGTTTAGGGTTTATTTACTCCCTCATCAGAGACTAATCTTAAAGAATTCCTCGTCCTGGGAATGTGCAGCTTGGGTTGGTTGATGCCTCACCTTTCAGAGCATCTGGTACAGCACCATGTGGTCAGTGTAAGCTTGAATATAGTAAATATTGGCCTCTTTTTTGGAAATTCAGTATACCATTTGATCATGCCGTGGCCACTTGGCTTTCTCAAAGGGACTTGAGCTGCCTTGAAAGTGCTGATATGTTGTCCTGAAAGCTTCTAAGAATATCTAAATGGAAGAGTTTTAGAGAGAAGGAATGATGTGGATTATGAGTAATCCAGTCAAAATAAATGTAGCCCAGGCTTGCAGTGCTGGTTCATCCCCACCCAGGTGTTTGTTTAGCAGGAAGCCACGATGAGAGAGGAATTCCACTCTGAGCTGGTTGGACAAGTCCAATGTCAGGTTGTTTCAATGCCAGAATCAGCCAGGCTTTGTCAGGAGCTCTTGCTTCTAAATGCTTTCAATCATAACCCAATTATTGATCTCTCAGCACAATGAAGGCTCTATTGAGCTGTAATATAAATATTAAAGACATTATAAGTGGCTCTGGAACTTCCTCTGTGCTTTCATCTTTTAGAGCTACAGATACTACCCAAATGCTTTTATTCTGGTAACAGTACAGCACGAAAAACTAAAATTGTTTCTCAAAATGTAGCTGCTGATTTAAACCTGGGCTGGAATCCCCTCCTTTTGCAGAGGCCTGTTTTTAAGAAAATCGCAGCTTAAGTCCTACTTAGCTTAGAATTCAAAATATCACCAGCAGACTAAAACATGGTGGCTGAAACCAATTGCAAACAGATGGGGTTTTCTTATTCTGATTGGCCATATGTTGCCATAGGGGGAAAAAAATGGAAAAATCCAGACAAAACATAACTCATCCAAAGGACATGACCTTGATAGCTCTCGACTGCTATATGGCATTTTTCTCCTAACACACAGAATATTTTAAATATTCTGCAAGAACGGCAGAGATTTGTAAAAGAAGGGGTGTGGTGCTTGCTTAGGTAGTTTAGAGGGAAAATACAGCTTTCCAAAAAGAAAAGCCACAAACCCACCACCAAAATCTCTGCCATTGACACAGGTGTAACCAGAAAGCACAGAGAGCAAGTTTAAGGTGAAGCATTCAAAGCCTTTCTCCTGGGCATTCCTTCATGGAAATGAATAATAACTGTAAGTGTCTGAACAATGTAAATCACACTTGCACTTGGAAAACCCCTTAAAATACAAACCTACTCTATTTCTAATAGACTGGGAAGTTTATGGCTTTAAAAAGTGCAGTTTTATGTGACTTACTTTAAGAATAGTTCATATTCACTTCCTTTTTAGACTTAGATTCCCATTTAATCCCACTGATTATTTGTAATAAAGAGTTAAAATTGCTGTTGCTATATAGGAATATAAATTAAACGCTTGTAAGGGTATATGGACTTATAATGCTGTAAGTGCTTGTGTTGTCTGTCGTATCTTTTGTCTGCAGGGTGTATAAATCCATGAACAGAGGCAGGACTTGTCTGATTTGTCTGTCTAGATTGGTAACTGTAATTTCTAGAGTGCATTTCTCTACAAATCTCTAATGTACGTATTTTTACAAGGCACACACATCCACCTTGTTCGCATATTTAATATCCTCTGTCATCTCTCCGGCCGGTACCAGGCACTACCGAATGTTTTTCGTTGCCTTACACATTTTAAACTTGCCACAGGACGGGCTCCATCCCTTGGCAAACCCACTTAGCCTCGATTTTAACCACCCTTCGCAACATTGGACCTCGGGGACCCCCTCCGTGGGCTTTGGATGGATTAATAACACAACATGCAAAGTAAGTGGACAGTAAAACTTTCACTGGTGTTTGGCTGAGCTCATGTAAATGTGATACTGATGAAGTGTGACTAAATCCCCGGTTAGAAACTCCAACTCCTTTTACTTAGAACTTTTAAGGGTATTATGGAGGGGTGCTATGCATGCAGAAGGTAATTGAGGGTTTTTCCCAGTGGAGGTTTATATGTGATGTGCAGGGGGTTCTGCTTAGTTTAAATTCTATTAAAAGTAGGTTACAGTAACACTGAACGTATTGTTGAAAGTATCAATGAACTTCAGAGTTCAGTTCATCTTCCTGTTCTTAACTTGCCCCACTTTGCCTCCCTGATATAACTCTTAGTTGTCTGAAAATACCTCTAAAAGCATTTATTATGATTAGGGCATTTTCAAGAAGGTTTCTTAAACAGTTTAAAGCAGGTTTAATTGAAATAATGTTTCCTTTTTCCATATCAAACCCTTCTGTTTTGGAGCAAATTTTGCACATATTGTATTTTCGTTGCTCTCTTAAAGAAGATAAAATAAGAGAAGTGACTCTCCCAAGTTATCCCATTTGAAAGTTCATTGCATTGGTATAAATAGTTTATGCCATGTTATGGGATGTAGTAATTTAAAACAAACTTCAAGTAGAGTAAGGAAGCCCAGGAAATGCCATTTTTTTTCTGTAATTAGATTTTAAAAACTTATGTTTTTCTGGTTTCATGGAGTGCGTTGGTCTCTGCATGAGTGGTAAATGTGAGGAGTGTATTTAGAGACTTTTAAAAGGAGAATAAGGCAAGAATCTGGTGATATCTTTAAAGAGAAGATCTGCTGGAGTTGCATAAAACTTCCTGGGACATGTTTAGGATTTGCATGGTGTGGGCTGCACTTGCTTGGGTCTTACAGTGTGTACAGACTTTACAATTTGCTGGGTTGGAGGGGCTTGGGGTGGTTTGGAAGGCAAGTATTGTTTGCACAATGCACAGGAGGTAAAATCTGAAGGAGAGTCCATCAATCAGGAATCACTGAAGGATGTGTGAGCAGACAGACCTTCCAGTCTGGGCCCTCACACAGAGACAAGATCAAGTATAATTAGACCATCTTTGTCAAATGTTCGTCATCCTAAAAATCTCGACTCAAAGAGATTCCAGAGGCTCCCTGGGCAGCTGCTCACGTGTTGTTGTGCTGCTGTTAGAGCTGGGAAGGTTTCCCGTGGGCAACCTTAATCTTGGCTGCAAATTAAGCTTCTTTCTGCCCGTGTCTCCAGCAGCAGAGCAGAGGGACAGTTTTCCAAGGAGCTCATCAACCCCGTGTTGAAAGGTTTGGGAGGAGCCAACTTTTGTAACAATACAGAGTTAAATGTAGTGCAAACGTTCAGAAGAGGAGTAACAGCCGCTGACAGACGAGTGGGGGCAGCCCTTTGTGGTTGTGACCTTGCCTTCTCTGGACCTGTCAGGGTGAGAAATAATGTATTTTCAAAGTAAGAAACTGCACACAAAGCAAATCCTGAGCGACTGTAAGCTCCTGCATGAGCGTCTGTGCCCAGATCCTGCCCGGATCCCGCCCACCTGGATCCTGGCAGAGCCAAAAAGCAGCAAAATACCTTAGTGGGCTGGAGGTTACAAGCAGTGGTAGATCTGTAGATTGTGAGAGAAGAAAAACACACCTGAAAAGGCCATTTTTATCACTGCTGCCTTGGTTCCAAAGGAATCAATGAGAATTGATTATTTATTTTAAAATGATAACCAGAAAAAAAAGGGGTTCTAATGACAGAAAAAAAAAAAAAAAAAAAAGGATGAGCTCAAGAATGAAAGAGAAGTGTTTGTTGTACATGAAAGCCTCTGGTACTCCTCATGCATTGCTGAATTAGATTGTGAGACTCCTTGAAACGGGTTGTAACATGTTCCCTGTGCGTAAATGGATTCCAAGAGCAATTAGAAATGCTCATGGAAGAAAGAAAGCTCTGCAACAAGGGTTGATTTAATTATTTCAAGAATTGAGAACAAGACGTTAATAAAGAAGAAACACCCTACCAGCTCTGGGAATCCATCCCCTGGAACCTGGGCTATGAGTCATTGTAGTTCTCCTGATGTTTTCCTCTCCATGGTCACTCCTGGCCGCTCTCAGAATGTGGATTCAGGTGGATGTTTAGCCTGGCCCAAAACAGTTTTAGTCATGGGGAGACCTTGGGACATTCATAGCCCTGCTCAAAGCAGGATTTAACTTGGACCAGGTTTCTCGGGACCTTGTCCAACCTCAAAAACTTCCAGGGGAGGGTGGAGATTTCCCTGCCTCTCTTGACCTCTGTTGCACTGCTCAGTTATCCTCTCCAGGAGGAATTTTTGCTTCCTTCTGACTTCCAGTCAGAACTTTCTGTTTTAATTCATGACCACATTCATCTCTTGTCCCACATCAGTGAAGGAGCTCAGATCCATCTCCTTGGGAACCTTGTAGGTACTGCTGAGCTGCTACTGTGCCCCCCTTCAAACCTGCTCTTCCCAGGCTCCAGAAGCCCATTCCCAGCTCCTGCTCTTGGGTTCCGCATCCCCTCTGCTGAGCTGGCTCCACATCATCAGCCTGTCCTGCACTTGGGGTCCAGAGCTGTGCAGATGTTTGGGCTGCCTGTTCCCTCAGTTCTGGCAGAGTCTGAAGGATGTGGTGCTGGGTGCTTCGACCTGAGCCATGGGATCAAACCGCTGATGGGATTTACCCGTGTGGGATTTGGGGGATACCTGAACCTTTCTATTCTTGTCCTGGTGTGGGCGTTTGTGCTCCTACAGCTCTGCCCACACCTTCTGAAGTGTGCTCAGCTTTCAGAACTTGGCCACTTTCAATGAAAAGTTTCCATCCACCCTCTAATCTCTCAAATCCAACTTAGATGTAAAGGTTCTATATTGAGGAAAGAAAATAAACCCATCAGAGTCAGGCAGTAAAAGAATAAATATACTAAGGACTGTGAAATGGTGTTAGTATTCCAGTGCAGTCTGTAATATTATTTTTTCCTTTTACTCTACCAACTATTCCAATTAAATTAAGTGCCTTTTATGTGTGGTATCAGCATAGAGTGGATATTAATTTGTCTCTTGTGCTTGAGAAAAGAATGTAGTTAATATACTTACTTTATAGCAAGGTCTTGCTATAAAATATTTTATCTCTGGAATGAATATGATTATTGTAGGGACACGGTGCTTAGACGTTCGCTGAAATGTAACAAATATATATTCAGTAATCCTGCAGTTGTTTATTTAACTAAATTAAATCAATAGAAGCGTAGTTGGTACCTTTAGTAAGGTATAAGACCGTTTATACATCAAATAAGTGACACGAAAACAAAACTGGCTTTCTTATGGAAGGGAATTTTTTTATACTTTGTTTTTGTTGTGTCCCAAATTCAATGTAATTTTTATTATTCTCTACTTCAAATTTCAGTCAAACATTTGACCTTTGAAGAGAGGGGTTTTTCCCCCCGCTTTGATTTCAGTCTTGCTTTAGAACCAGACCTTGCAGGGCTGCAGGTACCTCAAGTTTCTGAAGAGTCTTTCTGTTATGAAGGGTGGGCTTTTTGCTTTGATTAGTTCCGTGGGCTGTGAATATTCCTGGTGTACCTACACAATAAATATAATAGCGTGGTGCAAGATTAAGAGGGAGGGGGAAAAACCTCCACTGCCTTTGCAGCCTCCTGTGTGTCTTTGCAGATGTATTTCAATGCAATCATTAACCATGTTTCATCATCCCCGTGCCCTTATTGTACTTAACCTGGGGTCACTGTAATATTTCTTAGTTTTAATGCTGCCAGATTTATTAAAGCGTCACCGATAAATTCTTTTAATCCAATGTGACTTATTGATTCACGTATTTGAAAGATCTTTAATATCCTCTTTGTACCTTTTGATTCCTTAAGTGTCGTAAAAAGGCCGAAATCGGTAATTGTTGGTAACAAGATCTCTGGGCCTCAGAACTGTGTCTCGTTCATTTAAAGAGGATTAGGAGGGGCAGGAGCTCCCAGAGCAGGAGCCAGAACGGAACAAAACCCCCAATAGAATTATGGACAGTGCACACAATGGGTGGTTTAAGCGTGTCTGCTGCGACAACAGCACGCTGGAATGGCGTGTGCCACCCTGGGAGAGGGCAGTGCTCCTGGAGGAGAACCCCTGGCTTCAGATGCACAGCCAAGGCAGCGATCAAACACACCCCCCCTGAATTACAGATGTTTGCTTTCATCAGTTTGTTTGATCAGGGCCACAATGGAAGAATGGTGTGCTGAGGGGGGAAAAGCGTTTTGTGCAGGGAGGGAAAACTAGCTGCTACTGGAGAGCCAGTTAATTCCTGTCCAAACTCAAACTGTGCATCCCTCCTTCATGGACTGAGTCACTGCTGAGATGCGTTAAAGCCAGGCAAAGGCTGGAGGAATTAGAGATGCACAAAAGCAAAACTTGTCTGGGCAGATAACGTTTAAACTAAAATATGATGACCCAATTAGTTCATTAAGTGACCATCCAGGAAGTGCAAACGGCTGCTACAGGCAAGACAATGTGAACTCGGCAGTTAGAGCAGAGAGCACCTGGTCGGGGGTTTTTTTTGTCTTTGTTCTTTTTCATGTTTCTTTTTAATTTTTCCTGTAGTTCGAACATTTTTTCCTGGTTTTCCACCGGATTGGTATTGTGCTGCTGGATAACTCGTTTGGTCAAGTGTTTAGATCCATCCCCAGGGAGACCTGGGCACTGTGAGAGCTCTGCCTCTCCTGATGAAAGGCCCAGGTAGTGCTGCCTCTGATATGGGTGTGCTGTGCACCCCTCAGCTGGGGGGGAACGTCACACACAGCCCACACTCACCTGATCTGGAAAAACTGGCACGGGCAGCTGGAGCAGGTCACTCATTAGAGGAGGCTCCCTGCGAGGAAATTGCCAACAAAAAGAAGGAGCTGTACAGTCATTCTGCATTCTTGGGGTATTATTGGCTTGGGTGTCAGTTTAAGAAGGCTCAGCTCTGCTCTGTCAGCGTGTGGGCACAACTCAGGGCATGAAACACTTGGGGAGAGCGAAGCTTTATTGCTCTTGCAGTACTTGGGTAAATTCATGGCCTCCTCAGTCAGGAATAAGAAGGGTCAGGATGGTTTTTAACTTCCTTTGGGGGCACAGAATTGCTTTCCAGGGTGGTATCGTGCCCAGCTGTGATGGCTACCAGACGTGTGCATTGTTTTACCATCAAGAACTTGCAGTAAACCCAGCATGAGCTCCTGGGAGTGTCCGTGGCACTCACCCAGAGTGGTTTCCCAGGGAACACTGTGCCAGATATTAAAGCAATAAGGGGATCTGCCTGATAAGTTATTTTTCTCTCTGGAATCCTGGTTCAGATCCTTGTGTCAGCCTGCATGTTCTCCAGTTGCATTCCAGCTTTGGCTAATGATCTTGCAATGCTTCAGACAGAAAGTGGAAGTGAGCACATGAAGTGCCAAAAGAAACTCTGAAAGAAGTCTCGCTGTAGCTCAGCAATAATTCATGGCTGATGACATTACCAGGAGTGATGAGTTTCACACACACACACACACACACAGTTAGAGGAGTTGTATTTTTTCATAAAATGGAAAGCTGCAAAATCAATAGGACCAGCTATGGGAGAGGGTGCCAGGAGCAGACATGGCATCCTCCTACAATTGAATAAGCAAACGTTGCCTGATGGTTTTGTTGTTAGAGCCCATCTCGGCTCCCGAGAGCTGCTGCACATGATCTGTTGTAATTCCTATGTTTGGGACTATGGAACATGGATCTCGTTTGGTTTCTGTCGGGGCTGTGCTGGGATGCTGCCATCAGGTGACTGGTGATCGCTGTGAACACGTGCCATGGTGGTTCCAGTGACTGACGTGCTCTTGTGTGACAGACAAACCCAGGGCAGGGCAGTCCCTTCTTTGGGCCGTGATTAAACCATAATGCCATTAGGCCTTCACTACATTTTACAAGATAATAACGTGGGCAGGAGAGGCGGGGAGCTGCGGTGGGGCTGGGAGGAAGGGGGAAAGGCAGGCAGGCAGCGCCGGGGTGGGCAGTGCTGTCCCAGCCCCTCACATGGGATCCCCAGGCTGGGAATGCTGAGCAGTCCCTGCTCCTTTGCTGGGGCTCCACAGCACGCTGGGCTTTCATGTACTAATGCCACCTGTCACTTCATTTGATGTCTGGGCACGTTTTCTGTGCTGGTTCTCAAACACGTGCAACTGGTATCAAATATTTTATTCAAAAGCCTCTATGCTTCATTTCCCTTTTCATACCTCCTCCTCTGATTTAATATTGATATTTATTTGACTTCTAGATCTTCTGGACGCAATGTGTGAGAAGTTATGCAGGGTATTTAATTTTTTGGCTGTGCATTGCTTTAGGGAATACCTTTATATCCCTTTTGTTAAAAAAAATAGATGTACATGTGTGGCACAAACACACACATAGATATACACACATGCATAAGGATATGGGTGTGTACATATAACTTTCATCCCATAACAATTTAAGCCATTCAGAACTGACCATTCAAAGCTGTAAATCTGTTACAGAAAGTTTCTGGTCTGACCTCCAGCTTTCCAAGCCTTTCTTGGCAGTGGCTTGTTTATTTTAGAGATTATAGAGAAGTCAGGCCCGTTCTAGACAATACTGCAAGATGAGTGGGAGGCTCCTCTAATTTCTGTGGCTGTGTGACTTAAGTCTTCCATGTCATGTCAGATGGAGGGCTGGGTGACTTCTGGATGTTAATAAATGTTTAGGAATAACGCACCCAGCGAGGAGAACCAGGATGTGGTTGGAGGCTGGAAGAGATCTTTGCTGCTGTCTCCTTCCAGGAGGAAGGACCTGCAATCTCAGGAAACTATTTCTGTAGGTGGTGGTGACAAGGAAAGCGCGAGAAGTTGTGACAAGGACGTTTGTGATGGCTCTAGAAATATTCGGAGGGGTTTATTGATGAAAGGTTGGATAGATTTGAAGCTTGTAGAAATGAGAACAAGTAGTGAACACGTTTATTTTTGAACATTAACAGGTTGAAAACACCACAAGTTTTCTTGGGGGTTATTTCTCCACCTTTTTTTTTTTTGTTGATAGCTTGCTCTGGAGACACAGAATTCTAGTTTTGCGTTACCTGGCTTGTCATTGCACGTGCAGAAGAGCAATAAATTCTTATAGTTTCCTTCAGTTACTCCTGGTTTCTGCTTGGGAAGCCCAAAAGGAGGCATGGAATATTCCACCCTGTGGGATAGCACTTAATGAGGGAGCACAGCTGATACAGAAGTTTTATGCCCAGAGTTTTATAAAACATATTTTAATACTCTGGTTTGTGCTGATATGAATATTCACAGCGATTTTCAAATTGGAAGGGCAGAGTAAAATTGGCTGGTTTAGATTAGAAATTTTAAAATAACCAGTTATTAATACAGTTTTAAAATATTAAGTAAAGACCAGTTTGAAATAGTCTTTCTGCAAGTACTGAATGTTCCCTGCTTAACTGACATACATTTCATATTCTTCAATGCTTTATTACATTTATTTGCCTCCTGGCCTATTATGAATTGCTTAAGTATGTTCATCAGCCTTTGGAATTTCTCACCATTTTTTTCTTCAGTAATGCAAGATAATAAAACCCGCGCAGATTTGGGGATTATAGCCATTTTAGTGTTTGCAAATAGTTGATAACTTCAGCCATGAGCACTGCGGAGGAAACGAGGACTCTTGGTTCAGCTGCAGGTGGCAGCAGAACACTGGTGTTACTTTTACCCAGCCCCAAAGTCTAAATGAACAGCTCTGAGGTTAATAATGTAAAAGTTATTAATATAAGAATTGACCATGTTGTTGAAAAAATTTTATTTTTTATATGCAACCTGAAAATATATATATATATATAAATTTACTTTTCAAATAGAACTCATTTTTCTCTTCAGTATTACTGAGCATCAATGCTTTTCATGACACAAAGGAGCTTCTCCTTAATCCCGTCGTTGTTCCCGATGCAATAGTGGGGAAAAAAAGCCCCGTTGAGGACAATGGAGCTGTAAGTGAGAAATGGGCTGTGTTTACTCTGCCTCCACTGTCTCACGTTGTTCCCGGTCCCCCTCCGCAGCACAGGGGAGTTCAAAGCGAACTTTGAATATATTCTTTAGGACAAATGAGCAATTCACAGCTTCTGATGTTCATTTATTTTCCCGTGCCTGAGTCACCCATCGGGGTGTTCTCTCCTTGTCACGGCTGCATTCAGCAGAAATAATGATCAGCTTTATAATACCCTGAGCGTTGCAAGTGCACGATAAAGGTTCCGTCTAGGATTTAGGCACGTCAATGTGCTCAAACAATAATACTTTACATTGAGGAGCTTCCCCTTGCGGGTCACACCCTGAAGTCGTTGTGTTTTTGAAGGTGCTTTTATTTGATCTTTAGTTAAACTGAACTTTTCACGGGTTCTGTGAATAGCAAGTTATTCATAACAACTTTGGGGTCGGCACAGCAGAACAGGAGACAAAAAGCCCAGAATAGCTCAAGAGTCAAATGCTAATCACTGAAAAAAAAAAAAAAAAGGAACCTTTTCAAAGTACCTTTTCAGTGTTGTCATAGCGAGAAACTGCAAACCCCCCCCTCTTATTCCCCAGGTGAACATGAAGAACAGAGTTTCAGCAGGTGTGCTTCTGCTGCTCCTCAGACTGGAAACCCTCAACACTGCACAAGGCTGGGCCCTCTGGACAGGGAAAGCTGCTCTTTCCCACATTTCTGTTGGAATGTGCTCCGAGGAGGAAGGCAAAATGGGGCACGTGAACCCCTGGTGTTAAACTTGTCCGCTTTCACCTTGGCTCTAATTTTTCGTTTCAACGTGATGAACTTGTGGCTATCCCAAATCTTTTTCCTGCTTTTACGGGTAAATCCACTGGACGTGCATTCCCCTCTGTTCTAAGCCATGTTAAAGTTTCCTTTCAGAGGTTCTGCTTTCCTTTCTAGCCGTGTCTTTCCTTTTTTTTTCTGGGGAGGGAGGGGAGCAGGGGTTTAGTTTTTGCACAGAATAGCAGAGCTGTTCATACCCCCAGGTGATTATTGTGGGGCCATCAAATGACTCATAAAACTCCTGCCTGACGTACAGAACTTTATTTTGAAGACAGAAGAGTATTTTTGTAAGGAAATAGTCCTCTTTCCTTCTAATTAGGAGTGGTTCTTAGGATCAAAATCGAATTTCCTTTCAGAGGTGTTGTTTGCATATTCCCTAGGCTGTTTTACTTAAAAGCTTTTATATATATTTCTATATATCTCTAAATCTTTTGGCTTTAGAGTGCCAGGTCCCCACATATCATTCACCTGGAATTCTCTGCTTAAGTGAGAAGTGCTGCAGGTTCAGTTTTGGTGTTTTTTGTACTGTGCAGGGTTTAATTATGAATTGAAAATTTCAGCCCTGCTTTATTGGAGACTTGACTTTTATTAATCTGCAGCATCTGGTGGTGTTTTAACTGGGCAGTGCTGGGCCCAGTCTCGCAAATTCCAGTCTATTTGGGAGTGCTGAGGAGAGACTCAGTTAATGGGGATGGAGCTTGCAGTGGCTGTGCTGGAAAACGGGCCTCTGACAAGGCAGAAGAGAAGCATCACCCTTTGAAAGCTGGGTACAAATAAATCTATATTTTAATTGAATCACGTAGTTTCCATTCCCCTTCTCACCCCCTGATTTGCTCACTGTGAAACACTTGTTAGATCTTCGCTTTCAATCCCAAACAGAATGTAGTCTTGTCTTTATGAATGTTTTATGGCTTCTGTAGGGTCAGCACGATCCTCTCTTGTTCTTCAGGCGCTTGGGAGTTCAGTTCCAAAAGGATGGGTATTTAACTTCATCCTAACAAGAACCACCCCGCTTTCTCTTTCCATTCCTCTAAATATTTGTCCCGATGCATTGAGGTGACTCTGTCGTTTCTCACCATAACAATTTCTGTGTTATTGGATTTTATAACATTTTTCCAAGTGGGGGCAGAAAGCCGTTGTTTCAGGTCTCGGACCCGGAGTTATAAACTTAACCTTTCCGATCAGCGTTTCCAGTGCAAAATCCGGCCGTTTTTTCCCTAATAGAAGCTCAGACAAGTCTATAAAGCTTTTATAAGTTAATGAATGTTTCCCAGCAGCTGCTGATTGCCCAGGTAAGCCAAGCTGGGGGGAGTGAGACGCAATCTTTGCTCCTGATTGGAGTTTGCTGCAGTCACATGGAGACTTTCCAGACCTGAGAGTGGTCACATTTTTCGTAGCTTAACTGTAAATCATCTTTCACTTAGAAGATTTAGAGACAGACTGAGGAGCTAAATCTTTTAGTTTGCCTTCCTAACTAGTAGAAGCCATTAGATGAGCCTCATTAGGGTGTTTCCTAAAGGATTAGAGAAAACAGGTTGGTAATGTTCAAAGTAGGACAAATACCATTACAAGTATAACAACTTTATCCTCCCGGTGATTTAGATGCGGAATTAGGTGTGATTGCAGGACACTTGGAAATTGTTTGGAGTGACAGGGTCGAGAATCAAAACCTTTCAGCCGTGAAATGAATAGGAATAAATGATACTGGAAAGAATTAGTTGAGATTTTGCAGCTGGGGACTGAAATATGTTTGTTCTGGCAGTGGCCAAGGACCAAAAAGTGCAATTCTTGGGGTCAGCGCTGGTCCTTGCACGACTGCTCTGGAAGTGTCCCTCTCCCTGCCCCTGCTCAGGGCTGAGGGTGTAGAGAAAATGCCCTTTACTTCAGAATTTAGGCAATTGGCTGCTTGACTATTTGCTAAATATTATATATTTATAATATATAGGTATTTTCGGTACACAAGGGCTTTTCAACATGAAATAGGAATTCAACTGCTGTAAAATTATAACAATGAGAATTACATCCATTGCCATCTGAATGTGGGGATTTTTCTGCTTTGAGTGCATTTCAGTTGAGAATTTTGACTCCTCTAGTTTTTTTGAAGCATTAGTATTGAAGCAATGTCACTTAAGCACCTCTTTGCTTCTTCAAAGCAAAAAAGCTTCCTCAAAAAAGTTTTGGGGGTTTTGTTTTATTTGTCATTTAGCTAATGCTGTTTAGTTGTTTGTATTTTGAAAATGCCTGGGTTTAATACTCCATTTGTATTTATAGTAGTATTAAACTGAATTTAAGGCAAGCTCTTGGTTAAAGAAATGCAACGTAAATATCACAGATATTTTGCAAAATAGAACTTTGTGACAGACCTGTAGATTTGGTATTAATCCCAAAGCAGAACCTGTTTTTTTTCCCATTTCTCCTTCTCAGAATTTCCCCTTTTGACGGTCGAGGGACCTTCATGCAAACAAATTGTTCTTTTCTTTGTCATGTAAAACAAAACTGAGAGGAAGGTGCGAGGGAACAGTGCTGCCTGCCCTGCTGTAAATACAGTGCTTTGTAAATTGAATTACGAGGGAGGAATACACCACTCCGTCATATCACATTAAAATTGCTTTATGCACTTACATTTATTATTATTGCACAGACCCAAAGCTAAAGCAGTGACCTGGTGCTAACACAGAGAAGGGGTGTTGGTGACTGAGCCTGGTCAGTCTTCCTGCAAAGCACACTATATTTCTATTTCTTTTAGGTACCAATTTAAACTAAAAGGGCAGGTCTTGTTGTGTTGTGTTAAAAACCAGAAAGCTGCTTTATGTGTCCTGTGTAGTGACATCCAGCTACAACAAACTCCAACCTCAGCAGGGTAAGGAAAAGACTCTGGGAAATATGATTTAATGCTCCAGCTCTAAATTCTTCTGCTGCAAAACAGCAACTCCCAATTTAATTCTCCAACGCTTGCTCCTGGGTTTCCCCCCTCTGTAAAATGGTAGTGTAATTTATTTGAAAGCCGCTTTTGTTTTATTTTTGATGGTATAGAGAAGCTCTTAGCATTATGAGCTTTGTCTGATTAAGCGCACAAAATGACAAACAAGGTTGTCCTGTGCTCATCTTCTTCCTTCTTTAGGCAGATAATCACCTTTAGGAGCCTGGATCCTATTCAGCTACTCTGTCAGTCAGCAATACCAAGACCCTCGTAAGCCGCATTTATCAAACTAAACACTTGATCTGTATCGGCACATCAGCTGCTGCCGGGGCCTAAGACACAAGATGAAAGTTGCAATTAGGATTTAGGAGGGCATTTTATTATCTGAGATTTGAAATAGGTTTTCTTAGTTAATCCAAACATCTTTCCACTCAGATATGTTGACAGAGCCCTTCTGTACATGTACTTACTTCAGCTTAAGTGGGAACTGCAGTGGATGTTGCCAAGATTTAATACCTCTAAAAGGAGAATACTTGTCGAGGGCAGGAGGGTGGGGATGGAACTCTGCCTGCTGCTCTCCCCGGGCAGGCTCCCTTCACGGGGGATTCCACAGCCAAAGAGCAAGTTCACGGTCTTCAAGGTGCAAATTTTTGCTACTCTTGCCCAAATCCTTCTGTGTCTTCGATTGCAAACAACAGCTTTTCCTCCAACTGCTCTTACTTCTCACATGGTGGAAGGTCTAAGCAGTTGAAACAGGTGTGACTTCCTGTTTGCTGCCCAACCTCTCCGTGAAAATAAAAATTAGTTTTAATGATGGAAAATTAGTGGCTCAGCAAGATTAGAATAGACCCCAGCTGCTTTTGTAAGCATGTAGCACACGCAGGTCTGTAGTTGGTGCGTTCACAGTGCTCTGTGAAGGCTCTGTACTCACAGTGCTCAGATGTTACAGAGAGGGGGAATTTTTCCACAGCTTAAAGGGCAGAACAAAATGCTCACCTCTCTCATGCTCCCCAAAAGTGCCTCCTTGCTTTAATATCAAGGCATTCTTTTCCTCACTGGCAGTTGTAGCCCTAACTTGGATGTTTCTGCTTGTCTGGAAGAGGGGCTGGTGTTTGTGAGCAGTGACATTTACTCGTTCACATTTAATCTGGTTCTGGGGCTGTTTTGAGCTGTCCTGTGATATCAGAAACAGCCTCTCCGGGCTCTTGGATTGTCTCCAGCTTTTGGGTGTTCCGTGTTTTGATCTGTCCCAGAAGATGGACGCTGTGAGGATTTTATCCTCAGCTGGATTTATCGGTGCACGGCTCCCCTGACTGTACCAGCTGTGCCCTCAGTGCTTTGATGCCTCCAATATTCTCTGCAAATTTCCTTTCACTCCACTCCTTTGAAAGGGTGAGAGGAAAATACACCCCAATCTCCAGGTTTCATCACCTGTGTCCAAACTGAAGCAGGTGAACCCAAATACTCCTCTGAGTTAGGGTCTCACAGCAGTCTCTAACTTCGTAAATGACAAAGACACTCTTTTACAGAAGCACTGAGTTTATTGCACTAAATGGAATAATGTTGAAGGTTTCATTGTAGCTGCAGAGCCTGAGGAATTCCTAAAGGTTGAAGATTCTAAAGGTTGTTCCCCTTGGCTGCTGAGCAGAGCTGGTGTGGGAACGTGTGGCTGTGCAGAGCCTGGACAGCAGAGGTCCTCCAGACCCAGCTCTTCAGCCCCAAGTGGGAATTCTGCAGCAATTGCATCCCATTAGTCATTTCATAAAACAGTTTTACTCACGGATTTTGTCATGGAGATAAACAAAACAGTCGTTTTGTTTGCCTTATTTTTTTTTCTCTTCTAATTATTGTGGAATATTTGCTGTTATTATGTCTTTGTTGCGGTCATGTTTTAAAAAAGACACCTGGTAAGTGCTCCTCCATCAAATCTTTTGAAGAAATACCTCAATATTTTAGCAAAGTAGTTCCTGTACCTCATTTGTGCTGCTGGCTGGAAACAAAACCTTTTAATTATTACCAGAAAACATGCGTACATCTGAAACATTATGGTAGAATATAACTGATATCCAGAAATGATCATTATTCGTGTTCTATTAATGTAACTAAGCGGAGAGATACTAATTCAAAGTATTTGAATATGTAAAGCAAGTGGACCTTTTATTGAATTTATGGGCTTGGGCAAAGCTTAAAAATTTATGTACTTACAGAGGTAACTTTATTCTCAACCTCTCATTCATAGGTTTATAGAAATATCTTACTAAAGACAGTGGTGTGGACATGAAATGATAAATGTTGAGGGTATTTTTTGTCCTATGTAGTGACTGGCTGAGCACCTTCACAAGCTCTGGCTGGCTGAAAACCATTCCAGCTTCATTGCTGGTAACTCCCCTGTAACCTGGGCAACGGAGCTTTGAGGAGAAAACAAGAATATAAGTAAAAGTAGCTGCAGTTTATTTTAAAATATTTTCCATTATTAACACATTTTTAATAGCAGAAAACGCCCAGATTTTGGCTTCGTTATTAAATCTGCTGGAGAGCGGAGTTTGTGCTGGAGTTTGTGCCAGCTTTGTGTCTCCACTCCCAATTATTTCCAAATTGTCCCACTGCTTACCCATGCTACTGCCCTTAAGTGGCTTGGTGATTCACAGGTTTTCAGAAGGAAAAAAAGCCCTAAAAAAAAGGGCATTTTCCTTCACTACTGTCTTTAACCTGTCGTGTTTTCTGGACAATCTCACCGCAGTGCCTTTCTGTAAAAGCTCCCTGAGTGATGGCTCGAGATCTGTCTTGGATTTTCCGTGGATTAAGCTTTAAATTAACATAAAAGAATAACAATGTGAATCAATTTGATCAAAGAAAAAGTGTCACTAATTATTTAAACAGGACACTTAGGCCGGGGGTTTAAAGGCAGAGAAGCGGATTTCCCTTGCATGTGGATCAAATCAGAAGGATCCCATAATTGACTCTTTACAAGACCTTGCTGCAGCATAATGGACTAGATATTAAAGCCTGAAGTATTTAAAGTGAGTTTCCTTCTTTCCCGAAATGCAGCTCCAGCACTAAGAGCTATTTTACAAGTCTGACACATTAGCTGCATCCCTGGGAAATACGCCGGGCTCCGGCCGCTCCGGCCCGGAATTCCAAGGGCTTTCAGTAGTTCAGTGGTGTGAAATGGGTAGCATTGAACCTGTGAGAAGGAATGGGCATCCTAGAAATAAATTCCAGATGGGGATGGCTGTTGGAAAGGAACAGAGATAGGGGATGGTCCTTTTTTTT
>VXAY01001468.1:1090687-1120799 GCA_013399855.1 Oxyruncus cristatus | reverse complement strand
TTTTTTTTTTAATAAGCATTTAATTCCCTTTATCTTTGCCACCCATTGCTAATTTTGTTGGTGTCTCTTGGGAACAACAGCTCCGAGGGCACGGGGGCTTTGCTTCCTTCCGGGCTCTGAAGATGTTCTTGTGCTTTTATTTCTGTTAGAAATGGATGAGGTGAATGCTACTGCAAATAAAATCGTGGAAGGAATCTCGTGTTTTCCCATCTAAGGTGCACAGGCCAGTTTTCTTCCGGAGGGAAAAAAAATTCCAAAAAAAAGACACTGCTGTCGTCTTGCCCAGTTGTCACAAGGAGTATTGCATGGCTTGCACTATCAAACTGTAGGAGATGTTATTCCTAAGGCAATTAAAGGTAGTACAGATCATCCAGTCTTATAAAAACAATCACAAAAAGGACAGGAAAATGTGAAAATGTTGTCAGTGCTCCCATTAAAGGCTTTACAGGGTTGAACCAGTCCTTTTCCCTTTTTTTAATTATTATTACATAGAAAATGGCATGTGTTACGTTAGGTTAGTATTCCTGTCAATATAAACTTTCATTTGTGTTGCTCTGTGTTTAAGTTGTTGCTGTGCTTCCCCCTCCAGCTCTTCATTTCCCATTATTCTGCACTCCAAGGGGTCTTTCCCACTGTGCACCCCAAATTTCCCCCCAAATTTCACCTTTTCAGACAGCCCTATATGTGGTACAATGCTGTAAAAAAGTTCCGTTCTGTGCTGTATTTCCTAATCAGTCTCTTTTTGTATGGAAAGAATTAACATATAAATATTTCTTTGCTATAGTGGTTTATACTGTGTAGACTTACAGCATAATGTTACTTGGAAAGCAAAATAATCCTTAATATGATCCAGAATTTACTTTTAGCCAATTTCTGTCTCCTACTGTCAGGGAGTAACCAAATCACCCTGAAATCAGTCAGGAGCCAGTCAGGGAAGGAGCCTTGGGAAGGCAGAAATTTCGTCCCGTGCAGGCAGAGTTTAAAATTCCAAAAGACGGGGGGAAATTTGAAGATCTGAACTTCAATTTGTACCATCTGCGACTTCACACCAGACATAAACAGTATTGACTGAACTCTGGGGGTTTTTTTTGTGTTTCCTCAAAATAACGTTGTCGATGTTAAAGCCACAAATTATCCTTGAAAATGAGGCTGGACGTGGCCTGTGATTACTCGGAAAGCTGAAGGATTTCATACCCAAAGATCAAAGAAACGCTGCTTAACTCTTTCGAAGGGGAAATACTTCAGAGAAGTTAGTCCCAAACTTCAGTTTGGGGATTTAACTGTTGGGTTTTGTGGAGGGGAAGGAAGAGAGCCAAGTTTTCGAGTATTTGTTTTAACAATTATCCCCGGGCTCGTCCTCTTCTCCAAGGAAAGGACCTCCCGTGCTCGTGCTCGCCATGGGAATGTTGGGGATTCCTCGTCCGCCTGCAGACAGGGTTTGAGCAGAAGTAGCTCTGCAGAACCTCATTTTTTGGCTTTGGCAGGTCCACCTTGTCCCCCAAAGCTGGGTTGGTGTGATACTCCAGCCAACACTCGTCCTGCAGCGCCACGTCAGGACCGTGGACACGATCCAAGGCGTCCAGCTGGCAGTGAGGGACACAACCTGCCTTCCCGGGGTCTCGACAGGACCTAAGGGACAGGTTTATCTTTGCCTGAGTGATTTTAGGGTTTCTCTGCTCTGTCCAGAGTGTGACACTCCCGGATGGATCCATGCCCTGCCTCTGCGCAGTGCCCAGGGAAGGGGGGGGTTGCACAGTGCTCCGAGTAGCCATTTTGGGGAGGCAATTTCCCAAATTCCCACCAGAGAGCCAGAGCTGCAGCAGCTTCCCCCCAGCTGCACTGCCCCTGCTTGGGGTTGTTCTCGTGGCTTGAATCCCTCTATTTTTCCCCTGCTGATTCCAAAAGAGAACAAGATGGAGTTCCTGTGGCACAGAGTTTTTCCACTGACCTTCTAACTTTCCATATCCTGCTCCCAGGCCATAGTGGAAATACTGGAGCTCCTCTGCTGCTTGGACTGGAGGGGTCTGAGTTTTATACCTCAGCGGTGGAAGTTGTGTATCTGTGTTTAAATCTAAATTATTTAGATCTAATAGTTAGTACTCCTGATCTCTTGACTTAAATTACATCAGAAGATGATGTTTAGACCCTCAAGGGTCCTGAGCTTTTTGCACCGAGAAGAAAAGGGGTTTTTAAGTTTCTACTGCTTCCAAAGAAAGTAAACCCAAGAAAACCCATAACTTTTCACTCGGTCTGAAAATCTTACCAGTCTAATTTTTCAGTTCTGACATTTCTGCCTGAAGTACTTTTCTTGGGCTATCTTTGTTTTACACCAAAACAAAGATTTGGAGAAATCCCAGTTTCCACTGATTTTCTTACCCGGGAAAGCATCTAGGAGCTAATAAAAGGAGGGGAGCTGGTCCAAGGAAAGCACTGTGGCTCTTGGAGATCTGCAGAGCTGGGCCAGGGAGCAACGAGAGCTGCTGTCAATCCCTTTGCTTTTCCTCCTTTGCAAGGCACAGCTGGGCACGTCCTTCCCAATGGCATCCGAGTAGAGATTAACAGAGACATTAATTTATGTTTACAAATTGACCTAAGTAATCACCAAGAAACTAGTCATAGAGAAAAGTCCCATCCCCACAAAAATCAAGATAAATCGTCTTTGCCGAGGCTCTTTCCTTTCCGACACGTGGCTGCTGCCCTGCAGCTCCCCAGCTTGCATCAGAGCTGGGGTTTATAGCTTGAAAATTGGGGTTGCTTTCTACCTGTGCTTGTGTGTGTGTGTGCTTGGAGCACCCAAAAAGCTTCACTGAAGGAAAGAACCAAAATACCACCGGTAGCACGTCAGGGAAGATACGGGATGAAAGCAGGAGGCAGGATCCTCCATTTCTGTTGGTGGCAGAAGTTTGCCTTAACAACAAAATGTTAAAAGTACCCTCACTCGTGGTTTATCATAAGAATAGCCACTAAAATAATGAACTTGAAGGTAGAATTTGGTTGTGTCTTTGGGCTCTTAGACTTTCTTAAAGACTGCAGCCAGTTAATGTGCCCCAGGCTCTCCACCCAGCACACCCTCCAGAAGATTAATTTAATTGTCTTAAATTTCCTAGGTGTGTTAATTGAAGACCTTGAAAGGAAAGGTAGGAATTCTGGTTCGTACTCACAAATGTTTTAGTCCATTTCCACACAGATTATTTTGAAGTAATGTGTAATTTTTCGGGTTTTTTTCTCCTTTTTTTTTTAAAGAAAGAGCTCTCTGCATTGCTGTTTGCTGTTGTGGTTAATCCATGCATTAAAAGTTGATCTCACAGCATAGAAGGCGTGGATGCTGCTTGGGAATTCCATCCATCACCCTGTGTTTATTTGCCAGTGTTTAGATTTCCTTCCCTTTGCCTCCCAATCTTTTCTCGAGTCTGAAATAAGTTCAAGCTGTGTATATAAATATAAGTGTGTGTACACAGGTCTCCACTTCTGTTCTGGCAACCAAAGAGTGACTCCTTTCTTCCTCACTTTTCCTGAAGAATGTGGCTGCTAATCAGGATGCTTGGGATGGGAAAAGCATCCATAACCCCTGTGTTTGGAAGTCTCAGCTTTAATACTTGCCGTGCAGACAGATCAGATCTAGAGCCAGCACATACCGTTGTGTTGAATATTGTCATCTTGAACATGGAAATGAAATATATGTATATTGTAAATGATATGTTGATGGGAGACTACTGATGGAGGTGAGCAGTTAGAGCAATCATGTGCAAACAAAACTGCCCCTGTGACTCAAATTAGAGTTATACTGCATTAGATGTAGTATTGATTTCTATGATATTTCAGCCTTGTGGAATTCTCTTTAGTCCTTTATCATTACTGCCAATATTTTCTATTATCATCTCACTCACAGCTTATCAATAGCTTGATAGAATATCCTAAATATTGCTCAAGGTTTCTCCTTTCTCCAGTTGTGCATGGGCTGATCCATAGCTCTGGGAATCAACAAGTGTCCAGGGGTGGTTTTTGCCTGAGTTTCAGATTGACAGCAAGGCCATCTGCCCCGTCCCACTGTCCTTCATCTGCTCAGTCCCACTGTCCTTCATCTGCCCAGTCCCACTGTCCTTCATCTGCTCAGTCCCACTGTCCTTCATCTGCTCAGTCCCACTGTCCTTCATCTGCCCAGTCCCACTGTCCTTCATCTGCTCAGTCCCACAGTCCTTCATCTGCTCAGTCCCACTGTCCTTCATCTGCCCAGTCCCACTATCCTTCATCTGCTCAGTCCCACAGTCCTTCATCTGCTCAATCCCAGAGTCCTTCCCCAGCTTTCCCTGTGGAAGTGCCACTCAAAAGGAGCAGTGTCAAGGAAACCGCTCCCCCTCTTTCAGCTGCTGAAAGCTCTGCCTGGAGCCAGGTCTGAGCTTCAGCCACTGCAGGACTCTGGGAATCCCAGTTGTGCTTTTCCCTGTAATCAGCCAGAAAAAGGGCTTTGAAAGGCTCCAGAAGGAACTGCGGAGTGTGCCTGGAGCAACCCGCCCCCACACCACGTGGCTGTAGGAGGATGAGCTGCAGGAGGGACCCTCCCATCCGAAGGGATTGTCCAGGCAGCGCAGCTGACAGGTGAGTACCTCAGCTGGCAAATACTTCCTTGCCCCAACCAGTGTATTTCTGCTCTTAATATTAAAAGCGTGTCAGAATTTCCATTATAAACCACTTATTTTGTGGGTTTATGGCTTTGCCATAAAAATACACCTTGGCTTGAGCCTTGGCACGCAGCCACTTGGCTTCTTCTAACACAATATTAATTCAGGACATCCAGACAGTGGTTTGAAACACCAGTATCTGAAAAGTTGTTGCTTCTTTTTTGTTCCCTCTTTTTTTTTTTCTTTTTCACGAGCGCCTTGTTTTCTGCAGGACTCACAGGAATCAAAGGTGGCCAGATGGAATTGCAACAAGAATCTGCAACATCTGGAAGGCCTTTCTGGAAGGACTGAGACCTGTGATAAGAGAGGAGGGTCTGGGGACATCTATGGAATTCTCAGGCTGGATGGGAAGGCTGGAATCAGACCTCCAAGGCTGAATGGCAAGGCCACTGTCTCCTCCAGCAATCTGACTGCCATCACCCAGAAATTACCAGGAAACAGCAGAAAGGAGGAGAGTTTGGCTCAGAGGAAGATCTAAGCTAAAATATTAATTTTGGAACAGAATTAAAGAATCTGAGGTCACATTTGAAGTCCACAGTGTAACAAAATCATTGCCAGTCGGTGAGATAAGAAACTGGGAAGAAAAACATCCTGGTAATTTGAAATTTAAAAATGGTCTGGTGGGATATTCCAGATCAACTTGAAAAACTAACAAGGCCTCTACCTCTGAGCTGTGGGCTTCGGAAGGAGCACATCTGGTCCTTTCAAATCCCAGCCCTGAGGAATGGCTGCAAAGGTGGGCAGAAAGTGGAGCTTCTGGCAGCCAAATCCTGTAAGTCACTGTTTGTAAAGGGAGTGATGGAAAGGGACAGTCCTAACCTGATCCCTGCCCTCATTCTACAATTAGGAAAAGCGATAATCTTCGTTTGTAAAACAAGGAAAATTGGCAGCTGGGAAAAAAATAAAGGAAGGAGTTCAGTTTAATATTAGACTTATGAAAAAATTGGCCATAAAAGCTGTTCTGAGGCTGGCCAGGACAGAGCCTCGGGAATGTCTAGGGAACATTCTTCAATCAGTTCAGGGAATGTGAGGACATGAAGCTGAAAGTGCTGAGCTCCAAGGAATGAGGATAAAGCTCAAAGCTTTTCTCTAGATTTGGTCAGTTTACTTTTTGAATGTGTATTAGGATCTTGTGAAATTAATGGAATAAAGTCCTCCTGTCTCCAACTGGAGTTATTGGACAAGGTGGACTGGAAAAGAATAAATTGGGCTCAAGCAGGGAGAGTGACTGCTGGCAGACATGGAGCTTTCCAAAGGTGGGAAACTGATTTAGGGAATTCATCCTCTTCTGAGCAAGAAATGTGGCTAAAATGATGGATAAGCTATGGAAGGATTTGGAGTTCATCGTGGCTGGTAACAGAGTAATACATGCTGGAAGTGTTGTCTTACAAATTAAATCCCTGGAAATTTTCTTTAATTAAGTGGCCCAGGTGAAGCAGAGAGCCTGAAGATAACTGATTTGAAGCAAGGAGATTTTCCTGGTCCAAGCACTCAACTTCTCCAGCAGCTACTGCTTGCAGTATCTTTTTACCAAAATAAAGGTTGGAGTGGTGGGAATCGTATTTTAAGGGCCAAGCATTTACAGAAACCTTGGCTGCTGGATCTGAAGGGAAGGATGATTTTCTCCCGCACTAAGAAATTTAAATTCTAAATTAATTTTAATGGAGAGCCCAGCACCTGCAGCACTTGGGGGATGGGAAGGAGCTGTGGCCCAGCACGTCTGGCTCAGATTAGCTCTATCTAGACGGTATCTTGGTACAAAGTAAAACATTTCAATGTGAACTGATGTATTTGCGAATGGTCTGTAATACACTGAAAGTCATCAACCCCACACGAATTCCAAAGACAAGTGGATCCTTGGAAGCAGAAATGATTAATTGTGAGTACCCAGCCAGCCAGTGGTTTCACAGACAAAAGGAACATGGAGGCAGGGCAGTCTCGTCCAGCTCTCCGGACTGTGGCAGCCAGGTAAAGGTTTCTGGGGGTTTTGAAGCATTTTTTTAAGGATTGCTGCTTTTATTTCAGGCAGGTTTTTTTGTGGCTTTGTTAATATTGTGAAACCGCTGCCTGAGTTTGGTGAGAAGGAAACGGTTTCAGTGGCTGGCACAGCGTGATTTAATGTTTTCTGAACTGTTTTTCAAAAAAGCTCTTGTAACTGCTCCCATTTTCTCCTGCCCGTGTTTCAAACACCTCCCAGGCTGGACACAGATGCTGCTGCTCGTGGTCTGGGGGCAGCACTGACAGAGCAAATCAAAGGACTGAGGGGCTGGTGGCTTGTTACAACGAAACATTTATGTTCTCGGGAGAGAAATTAATATTCTGCTCAAAGAACATCTGACAGTGGTTAAAGCTGGAGAGCGCTTTCGCTGTCGTTTCCTTGGAGAAGGATATATGGTTCACACAAGTCCTCGGCGCTCCGGAGCGTGGAAGGGAGGAATGTTGCGCTTCCATGGTGTGGGACAGGCTCCAGCACAACTTTATCTGCACAGCAAAGTTGGAGGTTCATCCCTAATGTTTCCTTCCCTTTCCCAGAACATGAGGACCAGGGAAGTAGTAGTTTGATCCCCAGCTGTCCACGTGGCTCTCCTGGAAGTCTGTGTTCCCTCGGGACGGGGAGTTGGAGCGGTGGGCAAAGACAGCAACTCCTTTCACAGGGTTCCTGCTGTGCACAGAGTTATGGGCTTTGTGTTGTTAAAATCCACAGTTGTATGGAGGAAACACATGGCTCTGTCCTCTGTTATTCTCTCCTGACAGAAGTATGTGGCAATACACTGAAATTTATTAATTTCTTGGTGTTCAAGAAGATCTGCTGCTGTTCAATTCTCCGTCGTTACCGGTGGATGAAGCAAAGAAAATCTGTACCTCAGCGAAGGGCTGGTGCAACACCACGTGCCTGAGACGTGTTTTTATCTCTATTGATATATAAAGTGCCATTATGATTTCTAAGGTCAATGCATGTGAACTCAGTAACAGACTGGTCATTTTCTTGCTACATTAAACCAAGTTCTATGAAAATCTGAGGGGATTTTGTGACAGCAAACAGAGTTTCAGCTTTAAAGTTTTAGTATCTAAGCCATGCTTTCCAAGATGTCTCATTTTTCTGTACCTAAACCATCATGGAGATGCCATGTTACATTTTGAGTGTCTCACTGGCATGTGCAGCAACAGACTGTGATGGCAGAGTTACAGAATCAAAAGGAAATGGGTTTAAACACATTTATGTTAAACACTGATACCTTAACTTCTGAGCACCAATGGCAGCTGAAAACTGAAAGGACAAAAGCAAGGAAAGTGGGTGCTCACAAATAATCACATTTTAACACATTTGTTTCATTTTCAAGCTGTTTGAAGCTTTCTTCAAGCAGTAGGAAGGGTCAAACACTGGAAAATCAGTTCTGTAAGGTTTGTAAAAACTCCGTTGAATGAGCTGCCGTGTAAATCTGTAGTACTGCTGGGTTCCTACAGGTTATCCAGGAATGCTGACCTGCATCACAGGGGTTGGAGGCAGGGTTGTTTTTTTCATGTACAAGCTGTTGATGTGGTTTTTATACAGTGTAAGTACCAGGTACATTTTAAAAACAGGAACGGGAAGGAGAGCAGCAGAACGCTGGATGTGGGAGACCCTGCTGCAGAAAGAAGGACACTGTCATTAAACAGCAGCCTCAGGTGTTCTGTGTGTCTGACACTGGGGTCTGTGAATCAGTGACCCCAGCTATATGTGCATGTCTGTATGTAAATATGTACCTGGGAGGTGCCTGGGCTCTGGAGTAACCCGAGATCTGAGCACCTGCACAGAATTCAGAGGCATTTGTGGTCCAAAATCTGACCTACTGGGGGCTGCCTGGAAGGTCTGAGGTTACTTGATGTCTCTGATTTTTGTGACCTCACCTTCACTGGGCCTGCTTGGCTACTCAGGGCAGCAGCTGCTCCTCCCCACCCTGCCCTGCAGCGGGATCCGGGAGGAAGATCCTCAGGAGCTGTGGAAGCACAGGGAGCTCTGCCCTGGGTGTGTTTGGTGCAGGACACTGCTGTGGCTGCGCTGAGATCCAAGTTTCCTCTGGATCCCCTTAAAGCCCAGGAATCTTTACAGAACTGGGACCTGGAGAACTGATGGTCCATTCCAGCAAAGCGCTGAGCTCCCTCAATTCAAAACATTTGCAGAATGAGGCCAAAGCCTCTGAGTTAGGAAGAGGTGTGAGGAGAGCTTTATTAGTATGGCACATATTTAACCCAGAGGAAAACCCACAAATTTGACTCATTTTAAGTGTATTTCACACTTTTTAACTATTTGAAATAACCACATTTGTAAAAACTTCTTTTAATGAATAGAGCTCTTTATGTACAAAGACAAAGCTTTTTTTCCCCCCCATAAGTACAGTGCTTTTAAAATACTATTCCTTTTGTAGGTCTGGCTGCTTCCATCATCTGTTCACTCTTGCTTGCTGCTACAGAACCCTCAAGGACTGAAAACAGGCAATTCAGATTATACTTTATCTTAAAAGATTGTTGCTGATCCAGGCCACGTATTCATCAGGACTAGTAAGACAGATAAGTACTTTGCTATTTAATGCCAACTCCCATAAAGCTGTTGTTCAGCACAAGTGGAGAGGCAGCACAAAATCTGGGTGTGAGTGATGGAAAGGAGTTACCTGGGTACAAATTCTGACCCCATTGAATTCAGTGGGGGTTCTGCCATTTGGCTTCAACAAAGCAAAGGCTTCACCGCATGTTTAAAGGAAATATTTCGCTGGGATTACTGTCTGAATGCTGGTAAATGTGTCACATTTAAATCTACCTTTTGCCATTTGAATGTTTGTTTACCTTGCAGGCACTTCAAAGTGATTCGATATAAAAACTTTGCATCAATTCCATTTTATTCCAAGTTTGAGTTGCCTTTTTTTTTTGTTTCTTGTGCATTTAGAGACCTGGGCTGGAAACATGGTAGGGGAGTGTTGGCATATTTTGGATCGCTGTGATTTAAACTGAATTAAAGAAAACACAGAAATTAAAACATTTGCATTTGTATATGTGATTAAAAAGTCGTATAACTTTGAGCCCAAGCTACCAAGCATATCCTTTAATGAACACAAACCTTTTCTTGCAAGCAGGCCATAAATGGAGAGACAGAGATGTCACATCTCCCGTCTCAGCGTCAATTTAGAGCGGGTAAAAAAAAAAACCCTCACGCTGTTTGTCTTAGGAAATATCGACAGCTTTTACGGGGAATTTGGAAAATATTTCTTTGGGCAGCATGAAAGGCACAATCCTGCAGCATGAAAGGCACAGTCCTGCAGCCCAGAGCACAGACACGGGCACAGAGACGGAACAGACGGGCTGCTGTAAAACAACCTTTTAATAAGGCATTAAAATGCCATCGACCTGCACACACATAAAAAAAAAGAAGAAGAAAAAAAAAAACAGCTATGAAAACAAATGCCTTTCAAATAATTAGGATCTTATGCCTGAGCCCAGCGTTGATCTCCAGGCAGAGATTTTTCCTGCTGAAATCAGCCCAGTCTTAAGTCTGATCGTCTAAGGAGGGAATTAGCAGCGAATAAATCGGCTGGTCCTGCCCTGTGGAACCATCCCCATAAACCACCCCTCCAGCTCTCTTACCTCCTCCTTTCTGTTCCCTAAAGTGTTCTGCAATACACTTGATTTAGGCTGCCAGAGGATTTTTTTTTAATTGAATCTCAGAGTGTTATCATGAGCGTGTGAAACGGTTGAATTCCTCGTTTTTAGCCACACTGGGGGAGTGAGGCTGAGCTGAGATGGGGCCAGAAAGAGCTGCAACCTCCACTTCTGGTCTTGAACATGTACTTAAATTACTTTAAGAAATGTACTTGTATTAATGTAAAGGTTTAACAATAGTTTATTGTGGTAGTTGTGTGCAAAACACATCAATGTTGTACAAATTTATCCTTTAACACAAACAATTCTTCAAGGACAATCTGATCACCTAGAATGTATGAAAATGCAGAAGTAATTATGGCAATTGATCATTCATGTCTGTGTGTTCAAGCTTGGGTCACAGCTGTTGTGATATTCCTAAATAGGACAGCTCAAAAAAGCTGCACTATTCAAACCATGCATTTGGAAGGATGTGCATCTGAGATTACATCATTTCTGTAATTATTGATAAAATAAAATAATAGGACCGTTGCCTAAGGGTTGAGCATCAGATTCTCAGTCTTAAGTTGGAATGCAATCGATCTTTTTTTTACAAAAATAGCCTCAAATGAATATTGGTTTTCTTATATCGTAAAATCCCTGGTTTGATCTCCATTTTACTGAGCACTAACGTCAATAATTTGGAGAAATTAATGTGTGTCCCTTCCGTATTTCATCTGGTTTCCTGTTTTGTCGTTAGTCAACAGTTACCCCTGAGGCACATGTTAATCCAGCATGTGCCTTTCTCTCAGTAACTGCAGCTACTCTTCCATTTTGTGCTTTTAATATATGAAACTGTGTCCGTGGTGAGAGCCCAGTGTGTAACACTCAGAACCATCGGAACAGGAGATCTTTCTCTTGATGCTGTGATTTCACCTATTAATCAGTTTTATGTGACGTTCTGCTCGCCTGCTTTTTCAAGGTGTGAAAACTTGCACTGCCGAGGTTATTTTATGGATAATTTTGGAATCAGATTCTGAATAACTGCTCCGGTTATAAAGCTTTGGGCAGGATTTTTAGGTCCCTGCGAGTTGCTGTTAAGCCTGTGTTGCCATTTGGCCACAAGTACATCCCAATTAGTGACCCTTCCATGGAGCAGTAGCAGCAGAGAAGGGATTTCTTTTTTTTTCTTCTTTTTTTTTTTTTCCCCTATTTTTTTTTTTAAAGTCAGTCGTAAATGATTAGTCCAAAAGAGTAGCATAAAACTTCGAGTTAGTCCCCTGCAGGAGTGGGCTGGAGGAAATTAAAGGATCAACAACACAAGGGAAGCACTGAGGTCGGATTGTTCCAGGCTGCAGCCACAGGCTCTCACATGCGCTCAGGAAATTGCCTTCATCAAAAGCCGAGGATCCAGGCGTGAGGATGAGGAGGATCGGGCAGGTGATGATGCTAAATCATGGCTGGAGATCCCATCGTTTTCCGAGGCAGAGGTTTCCTCCCCGCCTCGAAAGCAAGCGGCCTTTTCTACATAAAACTCGAATCTTCTCCTCATGAATCTCAGCAGAGGTCTGAGCTGTAAATCTAATACAACTTCATAAATACTGAAGACTCGGTTTCCCCCACAATAATATCAGTTGGATGGGGTTTTTTTGGGGGGGGTGGGGAGGCTCCAGTGGTGCAACTCTGTGCCCCCTGTGTGGATTTGTGTGTTTGTGTGTGAGAGCTGTGAAACCACTCCCAGCCAGGCAAAGCTTCTCCTTTATAGTGTCTTAAGTAAATTCTTTCCGCAGAAATTTGCATCTTCTGGGCCTGGGATGGAGCTGCTGGTGGAGCAGGAAAGGATCACAGGAGGGGAAACACATAAATCTCCATCTGGAGCCAAGTATGCTGGGAAGGGGAGATGGGGGAGCGGGCTGAGGGAGCACGAGATTCTGAGGGAAAATGCAGGAAAGAAAGAGGAATGTCCCCGGAATGAAGCTCTCCTGATGTTCAATACTTTCACCACTGCAAAGCTGCGATCCAAATAAGGAAATTAGACCCAAAATTAACAATATTCAGCTATTCAGATGTCAAAAGGAATAGAGGAGTTATTGGTGTTAGAGGTTATGGCCAGAGGGGAAACCCCAGCGTGTCCTGGGTAATTAAGCTGCACTGGAGAGCATGGATCCCTTCTCCAGGTAAGAAATGCTTTTATAACATGGCATCTTTGCTATTGTAATTAAACACCAAGGGCTATTCTGCATATGAAGTCTTAAACCTTCAGTCCTTTATCACGGGATTTTACTGGGCCAGGCATGTGTGTTCCTATGGCAAAAAGCACCGAGTGCCATAAAAAAAAAAGAAACCCAAACATTGCTTTTTATTGCTTGACTTGCTGTATGTTTTATATACATTGAGCCAAATTCATCCCTTGTGGAGCTCAGTTGAAGCCAATAAGGGTAGATTTGGCCCGTGTCTATATGAGAAAAGGTGGTGACAATTAAAATATATTGTTTAATAATGAGAGCTATGGTAGTGAAGTGTCTTTGTGTCTGTGAAATTATACACCACGACACCACGTTGCCAGGATGGAGCTGGGACTAGCAAAACCAGTTTCTGATGGAAAGGCAAAAGCACTCTGGCTTTTATTATTATGATTAAATATCACAAAGGCATTTGAGCGAGGCTAATTTAGGTAACATCTCCTTTATAGTGCAGTATTTTACCATAGAGCAAGACATTTAAAAATATTCCTTGAATGTTTTTATGTGTGGCTCTCAAGGACAGTACAACTGGCTGTTATTAGCAGTAAGTAAAAGAACAGTTTTTGTTTCATTTATATTTGTGGGACTTTCAGCAATATTACAAAAAGGAATGTACCCTATTAAATGAAATGTGAGGACAGCCTTTCCTATCACTTTATATTAGCAAGTCCCAGTTGTTCCCCTGCTCGGGGCATTGTACCAGCACATGAAAGACATTGTTGATACCTTGAAAAGCTGAAGATTTTGCCAGTTTAGGCAACAAAATCCCCAGAACCCAGTGAGCCACCATGTCCAGCAGGACAGCTGGGTGGTGGTTACTCACTGGTGAGGTGGGTCACGCACAGCAACTCCTCTTGGTATCCCTGTTGTTAAGTTACAGTGACTTTTACTGTGCTGTCTGCTGCCTTTTATCCTCCTCCTGAATTTCTGGGTAATGGCTCTTCATAGCCAGTAACCATATTCCTCATTCCAAGCTCTCCCTGCTGCCAGGAAGCCCTGGCTCAGCTTCGCTCGGCAGCGTAACCCTCCCAAATATTTGGTTGAACACTTTACTGGGCTCTGGGTCACCTTTGTGCCAGGAGGGGAGGTGGGAAGGGGAGAGGAATAACCAGGGAGATTCCCCTTGGGCCTTGAGAGCTCAGGAAAAGTCTTTTACCCCAGAGGAATTAGAGAACAGATATTTTGTTGACCCAAGAACTGGCTCTTGGTGACCCTTCCCAGGAGTGTAAGGAAGACAGAAACACCTCCCTACTCAGCTTCCAACACAAAAGGTATCTCTTAACCAAGACTAAAGATATAAAATATCAGTTCCTCTAGTGCTACTGGTCTTCTAAGGAGTCTCTGACCCCCAAAAATTATGGTGGGGAGGGAAACCCAGAAGAACAAAAATTATTTTTGCTGTGCTTCTTGCTCATTCTGAATCTTTTATAGAAATCTGGCCTTTGGCATCAGACTCAAATAATATTTTATTAGAAGAAAGCATGATTCATTGAACTGGGGCTCTTCAGTATCTATGGAGAGGAAAGCTGGGAAGGACACAAAGAGAGTTGTGCTGTGGAAAACCAATTCAAGGAACCATTGCCACACAGAGGATCTCCATCCACAGCAAGAAACAACAGAAAAGGAACAAAGTATTTCCAAGGAAACATCTGAGCATGGTGCTGGAGCCAAGTGAGGAATTATTACTGTATTAGCCTGTCAGGAAAGGGTCCTACAGAATATGTGGTAGGAGAATACCCTGTCATTTGGAAATTAATAGGATTTTTTTTTTTTTAATTATCAAGACTGGCCCATATACCTGCAAAACTGAAACTTGACTGAAGAAGTAATAAGAGAGCCCAGGAGGAAGGGGATGTTTCGTCTGTCTTAAATATGATAAAAGTTACTTTCCTCCTTTTTTTGCACATTTTCAGGGGCCTGCTTTTCAGCTATGAGAAGCCTGGCTGTGTTACCCATAGTTCTGCATGAAATAAGAGAAGTGGCTGAGACAAGTGAGGAGGACAACCTGCACCTCTGTCTGTGACAGGAAAGCACAATCTCGTGCTCTCAACCAGCCAGGCTCAGACCCTCAGGCAACTTGTTTGCCTCTTGCCGGTTGCTTTTCCTCCTTGGCAAGAAGAAGTCATTTATATTTAAATTTTTCTTTTAATTTTCATTTTTTCCTCCTTTTCTCACCCTTTTTTTTTTTATTTTTAGTTTTCCAGCTCACCTCTTCTTTACATCGAGTTCCTGGTTTCTGACCTCCCGCTTCCCCTTCTTTTGCAGTTAATAGGATGAAAACCGATTTTCCAACCTTCTAATTAACTACTTCCCAGAGGTGAGTGAATGTTGTTTCCATGTTGTGCAGGAGAGGAGCGAGTCATTCCCTGAGGGCTGCAGGCTGCATCATTGCTGAGGGGACGAGCATCTGTAAATCCTGAATTTCACGGAGTCCTTGGCCTGCAGCTGGAGCTGTTTTCTCACAGCTAAGAGGAATACGGGTAAGCATGAGGGTTTGAGCTTCACGTGTGCTGACTTTCTGTAATTACTGGTCTAAATGAGGACTTAGTGGTGGCTTCTTTGCACCTTTAACCCAGCATTTTGGAGGAGAGGGGCAGTGTCTGCAGCGGACGTTAAGCACGTGGTGAGCTCGCAGCAGTGCCCTCCCAGGGGATGTGCTGCCTCAGCTCTTACTTCCCCTGGATTCTCAGAGCTTCAGGGGATTTCAGTTTCCAGGTTCTTGATTTCATGTCTCTGTTGCTCCCATGTTTCTGTATCACTCCGGGGAGGGTGGCCAGGGGATCCATTGGTGTTCCAACCATCACCTGCCTCCCGCTGAATGTGCTGTATGAGTCGAAGGACAGTATTTTCCCTCTTGGTTTTTCAAGCAAACCCCTCCATCCTGCTGCACTGACCCCTCCCAGGCTTGGAGTGCTTGGGCAGTGTTTACCCAGAGTTAAAACCCCTTTCTCCTCACGTGTTACTACTGAGGAAATGGAGAGAAACTACAGGCATGTGCTCGATTCTAATGCTGGGTGTAAATCTAGTCCTTGGCTGTGACACTGGACAGAAATCCCAGTGGAAGGTTTTCCTGCCTCTAACCTGTCTGCTTGCCTTCATAATGATGAATGGTGGGAAGGAAAGGGGGGGGAGGGAGGAGGGGAAGCTACCTAAGCTTTGAACTTGCTGTGTCTTAAAAAGGATGAGCAGGAAGAACAACAGATTGATTTAAAGCAGAATTTTTATTCGGCTAAAATCCTTTTACTGTTCCTTACCTTTGGTGTTCTTGTGAGCAAGGCTTAGACCGAATCCTTACACAAAGATGTCTGATCAGGTGAGATCACTGTGGCTGCTTTAATTTTTTTCCTGTAAATGGAGCTGATCCCTTTCCCCACTTCCATTTGTGTCCTGCTCAGTAGCCATCCCCTTTGCCTTCAGCCTGGGTACCCCCTGCACTGACCGTTTCATATTACTCTGATGTACCAAGTGAGTTCATCACCTTTCCAGGATGTCTCATGATTGATTCCTCATGTCCAGGGCAATCTGCTCTAAAGTTTCAGGCTAAAATGAGTGCTTGGATTTCGAGGGGTTTAATCAGTAGTTCGAGTCTTACCCTCTTACGTTTTGAGGTACCCATTTGTGCATTACATTCACAACTGGTGTTAAATACAATACAATATTAGATCATTCTCACAGTAGCTGCTCAGATGCACTGGGCATGAGCAAAGTGTAATTTTCACAGTGTCATCCATCAAACTCAAATACTCTGTGGCTCATTCCTAAACTGCACAGCCAGGGCTGCAGGCTGGGCTTGGTGAAAGGCAGATTAGAGGGCTGGTCCCGCTATACCGAAGTCTGTAAAAGTTTTCCTATTGACTTCTACAGAAACAGGACTGAGCCTCTTGATTTTTGGCATGAAAACCACAAAAAACACTCCTTTCCATCTCTGCTGAAGTGCATCCCGCGTTGTTGTCTGCCTGACGTAAGGCCGAGGCTGTTGAGGAGGAAGATTTGTACATATTGTTCCTTGGACATGTTGTTCTCCAGTAAATACTTGTTCGAGGATGTGTCCATTCCTGCTGGCAGGGGCTGAGTACACAGATTTGGCCCAGCTTCCTGCTGTCAGGGTGAACCTCCCAACTGGAAGCTGCATTTGTCAAGCTTTGCCTTTCAGGATGGAGACGGTGCTGACACTCCACATCATTTCTCTTTTTTTGAGAAGCCACTTCCCAGCAGTCTGTGAATACAACCCCACTGAAAGTGTTCCTCGAAACTGTAGCGATGTGTGGTTGAAAGCCAGAGATTGGTGTTTGCTGAAAACCAGGGAAAATGACAACCAAAAAAAAAAAACCAAACCAAACCAAGTGAAAGATGTTGGCATTTGCCAAATGCTCCTTCAAACCTCTCCCCCACCAGTATTTTTCTGTGGAAAAAGAGCCTTTTGAGCTGTTGTAGCCGTTCCTCCTGTTTTCATTCCGGTGGGTTTTGCTTTTCTTTTGTTAAGCGAGTTTCTAATTAACAAAAGTCACAATTACCCTGATTTTAATCGAATTGGTGTTATTAGCACCAATTACTTCACTGTTTTATTTCCTTCTCTCAGGCCCTGGTTCCAAAGGTGGGCCCAGGCTTAGGAGTGAGTGCAATTTTCACACCCTGTGTAAATCCACGGTGGCATTTGAACAGTCAGTCTCAGAAGTGGCCACACAGGTACATTTGCTGGTTGTGACCAGGAAAATGGTCTTTTTTTGGCAGGTAGAGAGGCCTGGTGGCTACAACCACCCATCACCACGGCACAAAGCCCCAAGGGTATGGGCTTCCCTTGCTGTTACCCGAGTAACCTTAACTTCAATTTCACTTTGAATTTAAACTTGATTTTGGTTTCAGTAGAACACAGAGGTCTATAGATCTCTCTGGTCTGTACTGCCCAGCACTGACGGAGGAAGGGCTGTGGATCTCACTGTGAATCTTCAGCCACCTGAACCCCAGAGCCTGCAGGGATGTTTTATGGGCAGAGCCCAAGGGGCCTTTCCTCTGGTGACACTGTTTTCGCACTGAATAAGGTTCATGCTGGACAAGGGCTTTTTGCTTTGCTTGTACCATTCCCATTATTTTCCTTCCTTTAATTTTTAATATCGATCCTGTGCTTTGTGGAGAGCAAATCACTTCAAAACCTGCTGCTTTCCACCTGCTCGTGGTTTCTCTTCCAGCCTATTATCACAGCAGTAACACCCCTCTAATCACACTGAATTTAGGCTGCCTCTTGTCACAGTCAAGTGCACGGCATCTCCTTGGAGCAGGTCCTTAAATTAAAATATTGTAAATTTTTTTGCTGTTTAAGCACTACTGCAGAAACATGAGTGGCCAAGGAGAGAGGAGGTTTTTTTCCCCTCTGGCTGGAATTTTTCACTATAACCATCCTCCAGGGAGTTCTCATCTTCAAAAGAAACATTCTTTCTATACAAGCTGCAAAAAGAATTATTTAATGACATCATAAATTAATACAGAGAGGCACAAATTTTCCAAAATGTGGAGAGGGACAGAGAGAGAGAAAAAACCCCAAAACTGATGTTTGCCAAAAAACACCCCAGCTCTTCCAGACTTAGGCCCCTCTCAAGCCTGTGAGCTGCCAATGATGCCAAATTGAATGGTGGGGCTTTTGGCAGGACTCAAGTTTAGCTTGTTTAAGTTTTGGCAAATATTCCTATTACTCACATTCTCAGCAAGCTGATACAAATATTTGTTCTATTCAGAGTGAAGTCCAAGCTTGGCATAAGTGCTCCTGGGCTCCGTGGAACTGAGCTTGCTTGAGCCAACGTTAAATTTGGACATCTACCTTGAAGAAAAACAGAATTAAAAAATTCCCTGTGCCTTCTAGTACTGATCAGAGCACATCAATGGAAAACAGACCCCGCGTGTATCCAAGTTTTTTCTCACTTGCTAATTTTTGCTTTAATCTGATTTGCAATGGCCTTAGTTTTTCCTCTGCTTGGATTGCCATTCCCAGCAAACCGTCAAGGGCTGGGGCTGGAAAAGCCTCCGCACACGTGAGACTCCACATTCTTGAGAGCTAAAAGCTGTTTAAACTGCAGTAAATCAAACCTGGGGCGCAGTAAGCACGCTCGATCTCTTTTAAAGCTGTGAAGGTTGTTGGGGGTTTGGTTTTGCTGGGGGTTTTTTTGTTTGTTTTTTTTCAGTGATGTCCACAGTTCAGTGTTTCTGATTTGAAAACCAAACAGGGCGAACCCTCAAGGGCACTGAGCCTTGCCACGCTCTGGTTCTGAGCTGGGCTGCCCAGCACAGGCATTGCAGGATGGACCCTGCTCTGCCAGGGCTTTGCACACTCAGTCCCTGGGTGGGAAACAGGGACCAAGTGAAGTGGATCCCAAGTGGCCCCACCAGAGCCACCCACCTTGCCCGGGAGCTTGGGATTGGACACAAACCCAGGGTGGAAACCTTGCAATGAAAAAAAAATAAACCAAATCGAAAAAAACCAACAACCTGTTTCCATTCCACGGATTAACACAAGCAGGAGGTGCTTTGGGTTCGTGGTGGCTCTGGATCTGTGCTCAGGATGGGATTTACAGGCTCACCACTATTTAGTGTTGTCTGAATGCCTTGGTCAAAGTCACGGAGAAGGGGGACCCCACTCCCTTGATTTTGTCCATTTGGAAATGGGAAATCTGCTCTAAGTGGCTGAACTGCTCTGAGTGGAAAAAGATCATCACTAGGGAATGATTCATCCCTTGATCTAAATGACTGATCTCCCTCCAGTGACCATAAAAGGAACCCAGATGACCAGATTAGCATTTATCCAAATTTGACACGTTTTTATGCTGACTCAGCCTTTCCCAGTCGCGTCCTGTGCTCACAAACATCATGTACTATTTTTATAAGGAAAAGCTTGTTATTTGGCACAGGGTTTCCCAGGGCACTTGTGGCTGATTTGAGACAGAACCCTTGGCAAAGGCTGCCAGCAGTGCCTGCTCTGTGCTCAGCAGGTAAAACCTGGATTAATTCCATGGGCAAGTCTTCTCTACATCCCCTGCGTTAATTGAGAGCTGCTGGAACAGTTCTTAAAGGAGTTGCTTTTTAAACTGCCTTAAATCAACAAATACTGCAGCTGTGAGCAGAAGGTGTGTGAAAAATGATTAAAAATCAAGGCAGCGATTATTCATTAAAAATGACATTGTTATTCTTTTAGTCATATTTGTAAAACAGGCTAAAGACCCAGGCAGCTTGTCATCTGCACCCCGGGCTGCTGACCCCATTAATTTGTAGGCTGTGGTGGCAGCATTTGTCTGGTTCAGTGTTGATCCAGTGTCAGCTTTGAGAAATGAAGTGAGCATTTCAAACCACGGGCAGTGACACCCTCAGACCTCCCCCGCCTCCCTCCAAGTTTCAATTCGTCACCATTGCCCCTGTGAGTGATGTGCAGGTGAGCACAGGAACATCTGGGTGCTCCTGGGCTCAGGTCAGTGCCTACCTTTAACTCCTGTGTCCTTCAAAACTGAGGAACACGGGGGGAAATCACAACCAAACCCCAACCCCTGCTGCGGGCAGGCGAAGTGTGACGGTGGAGCTTTGAGATGGTAAAAAAAGGGGGAGGTGTGAGGTTGGTGCACTCAGACAGCAGGAGACAGAAGAGAGACGAGGCATCTTAATTAAACCATGGAACGTTTTTATACTAATTATTGAAATGCACCCAGAGACAGCTTTATAGTAGTAAAATGACTTTATGTTCTGATATGTAAAATAAAATGTCCATGCTATGTAACAAACGTTTAAAAGTTCCTTACCACCTGTATCTAATGTGGTTTCTAATAAAGATTTATCTGTAGTATATATGTGGGGTTTTTTGTCTAACCAATTATTAGTTTTTACATCAAAGGTGTGTAATAAAAAACCAAACAAAAATCTTAANTTATTAAGTATTTCATTTGTAAAAAGCAAAGCTGAATTGGACACGTGGCCTGCATTTGTGATATATATATATTTTTTTTATATATATATATATATAAAATATATATGTATATAAATAGCTATTCAGCATGCAAAAATTGTAGCGATTCCCAAATCCTGATTACAAAATCCACACCAGTCACGCACATCAGCTGCTGAATGGGGGTATGGGACTGCCCTGGTTGGAAGGTGACCCACTGTGGTGGCTTCAGGGCCCTCATCCATCAGCCCCTTCCTTGGAATGGATTCACCCAAACACACAAGTACCTCCCAGCTTCCAAACCTGGATTTCAGCTCTTTGCCCGTTTGGGAAGCAGAGGGGGAAGAACCAAAGCCACTGTGCATGACTAAGGCTGGAATGTTGTGCTCTTTGGTGGAACCAAACTCCCAGATGCCCTCAGTGTCACCATCCCGAGGGACGGCACCGCCCGGGAGCTCGGCAGGGTGGACACGGACACGTCCCTGCTCGGGAGCTCTGGGGGTGAAGCCAGTGGGAGTTTTGTTCCAGAAAGGAGTCCACTTGTTTCCCCACGTGAGTGCCAGCCAAGTGATCCCTCCTTTCAGAATCATTTAGGCTGGAAAAGACCTCTGGGATCATCAAATCCAACCCATGACTGATTCCCACCTCACCAACCTGTTTTCTCCCGGAGACACCCCGGCGGGCAAAGCTGGAGGAGTCAGTTCAAGAGACTTGCACAGTCCCCAACAGGAGCAATGATACACTGGTTACAGCTTTTTACCTCTTCTACAAACATTTGTACACTGGAAAGCCTGACAGGTAATGGGAGCTCCTCCCACCCCACCCCACCACGAAGAAAATGTTCCTCTATGCCTCCTTCAGGCTGAGAACAACTCTGAGTGAGCTGCAGAAGAAAAAAAATAAACCAACATAGCACAAAAGGCACATTTCAGCTGAATAGCGAAGAAATCAAGGACCAGCAGATACAGAAATTGTTTCTGGGAAGTATTAGCGAGTCTTAAGCCTAAACTTCATAAATATATTGCAATAAAGCAAGTGTGATTCAATCAAGGGACGGGAGTCTGAAGACACCTGGGTCTGTTCCTAACGCTGCAACTAATTTGCTCCTTGGCCCCGGGCGTGACGCTTCACTTCTTCGCCGCCCGCGGCCCCCACTGATGGCGGGGTGGGGGGAAGAAGAGACATTTGTGCATCGGTGCCTTCTCCTCTCCTCGCCGTGGCACGAGCCCTGCGCTGTGCCGGGGAGGCGCCGCTGGTGGTGCCGCAGCGCCCTGACCCCACAGCGAGCGTCCCCACGGCTCCGGCACTGCCAGAGGAAGGAGTGACTCCTGCGGAGCGAAGGAGCCTCAGGGAGCGCTGCTGCGGCGTCCTCGAGCTACACAACCGAACAGGCGGCTTTTTTCCTTCGAGTTTCGGGATGTTCGGACTCCACGGGCCGTAAAAGTGAAGCTCATGTTTTTTCCCCAAAATAGCCAAAATTTGCTTGTGGTGTTTAAGGTTACAAGCAAAAGGAAATGACCGGCCACGTCACTTGTTAGTCGGGAAGGTGGTTTCTACCGGATGACGACGCGAGAATTAATTTATTCGGGAGTCAGTAAGAGCCTGATGGATCCAGCCCACTGAGACAGGAGATGTAACTCTCTGTGTGCCTGAAGATACAAGCTCTTCACCCACACAAATCCCTCTGGAAATGCACATTTGTCTCCCCGAAGTGCAAGTTACCCACAGGTATCAACACTGACTGAACACTGTCCTGGAGCAGGAACGTTGGCTGCGGCCCTCGGAGTCACCCGTCAGTCCAGTTCTCCACAGTCCCCATCCCTGAATGATACTGCAGCGACGACTCCCTGGACAGGGAGAAGCTCTGTGAGTACAGGAACTCGTTGGCCGCGTTTAGGTGCGGAGAGGGGGGTTTCCTCTCGCACACGGACGGGTGCACCCGCTCCCTCGGGAAGGACGGAGCAGGGACGCGCTCCCGGACCTGAGACTGGGACAGCTGGTTGTAGACGCTGAAGTGGCTGTTGCCCGGCGGCTGCGAGCCCTGGCCCGCGATGGCCGGGAGCCGCGGCATCATGGGGGCGGCGGGGAAGTGAGGAGGGAAGGGCTGGTAGGGCACAGTTTCCATTGTCTGAACACTGTAGCTGGTGTAAGGTGCGACTGAAGTCCACATGTTGCAGCTCAGCGGGGGAGGCGGCGGTGGCAGGTCGTCGACCGCCGGGACCCCGGCGATCTCGGCGCCGGCCCCAGAGTACATGCAGGCCTCCCTCGGGGCCACCTCGCTGCAGTAGGACGGGCTCAGCATCTGCTGCTCGTACGGGGGCGGGGAACGGAAATAGTGATCGTCCCCCACAGAGGACGAGGCTTCCAGGTAGGAGCGTTTGCAGGGCAGGTCCAGGTGCCGGGCGCTTTCTGCGGACACAAAAACCCCACAGTCAGGAGCAGCTCCTGCTGCACAACCCACACAAACCCCACCGTCAGGAGCAGCTCCTGCTGCACAACACACAAAAACCCACTCTCAGGAGCAGCTCCTGCTGCACAACACACAAAAACCCACTCTCAGGAGCAGCTCCTGCTGCACAACACACAAAAACCCACTCTCAGGAGCAGCTCCTGCTGCACAACACACAAAAACCCCACACTCAAGAGGAGCTCCTGCTGCACAACACACAAAAACCCCACCGTCAGGAAAAGATCCCGCTGCACAACACACAAAAACCCACAGTCGGGTTTAACAGAGACCTGCTGGGAGCCTGGGCTGGGTTTGTGGAGTTCGTGGAGTCCCCTTGGAAGCAACCGTGGTTATTCCACTGAACTGCTGCTCTTTTCTCAGATTAATCCAGTTAAACCCTTTTAGTTTGGGGAAAACAATGCACAGCATCAAAAAGACATTGTGCTGCAAATGTCAGGCTAATCCCCTCGGCCTCAAAGCCTTCTGGTGACATTTGTCAGGTTAAGTGAGGGACTTGGGCTACTCTCCTCACATCAGGGATTACTTCACCTTCATCCAGATAACAGAGGTCCCTGACACCCCTGCGAGGTCCCTCCTGACAAATTCAAGAAGTCTCTTAGAGGGTCTTATCGCAGCCTGCCTTCCTGTCACTGCAAAAATGACTCTACATTTCCCAGATATTCGTGTCAAAAGCTGCAGAAATATTTCCAGATAAAGGAGCCCCTTCCCAGTCAACAGTCCTTCCTCAGCTTCACAGGGAGGGAAGAGCTGTGGCCCCTCTCCTGCAGCTTGTGGGGACCAAGGCCATGTTTACCAGCAGCTTTCTGTTAGTTGTTAGGAATATTCTTTGGATGAATTAGTGAATTCATCTGCAGATTGAACATCTGCTAAAACTCCACATTTGCCTTGCAGCCCTCATTACTGATGCTGTTAGATTCTTCGTTTGGCCATGATCAGAGGGTTCTCACAGCTTAAATAAATTAGCAAGCAATGAGACATGCAAATGGAAGGATTTTTTTTCTTTTCTGTGCAGAATTTTTCCGTTTAACTTAAAACATGCCATGATCTCATCTGATGCTGGATTAAAAGGAAGAGAATGCAGTCACAGCTCACTTAAACTTGAGAACTAGTGGATAAGAGGAAAGGGCTGCTTATGAACAGCTTCCACAGTCCCACTAGTCTGCAGACACTGAGAGAACTGCTGATGGCTTTGTCTTGGAAAGTGCTGAACGTGTAGAATTTTGTTAATGCCTCTTACAGACAATTTTTAATTCAGCTGATCCTAGCAATGGATAATTTTCCAGCAAAGCTTCGAGCCATTTGAATTACACATTCTAATTAATTTTTTCAGCTCTGACTCAAGAGTCTGAATTTACCTTCTATGGGACAAAACCACCGATAACTGCCCCAGATGCCAGCTCTTGGTTCCTGATCCTCCAAGACACTTTGATCACACCAGTGTCCTTGAAGATCAAGGCCCAAGAGACTGATCCAAACCCAAGCAGAGTCAGCCATAAGCTTTCAGTGCTCGTGCTCTCAGGTTTAAGTGCTGTAATACTTGTCTAGCTGTAAACTCCAGTTACCTCTTCTCTTGAGGCAGTGGTAGAAGAGCCCTGAATCTCTCTGTGCTGTGAAGGTGTTGAGTGGCAGGTCTTGAGTGTCCGAAGCTGCAAACTGCATGTGAGCACCATTCTCATACTGATAGTGTTGAAGGGTCTGGTGACTGCCATGGAGTGGGTTCACGTCTGGCTTTGTTGAAAGCTGGCCGTGACTGGACACCAACCTCTGCCTCATGATGCTTTTGGAAATCACTGGATATTCTTTGCTAAAAGAGGTGAGAAAAATCATTACTGGTTTTGCAGCCATCAGCACCAACAGAACGATGACATATTAGTTTGGCTTCCCTAGAGCATCTCCAGTGACTTCACCACCCTTTGCCCAACACGATGAACTCATCGCACCCCTCTGGGCGTGGGCGAATGACAACACACGGAGTGTGTCACTGACTTCCAGGAAGAGACTTTTTTGGGGTATAAACGGCATCAAAAGCCCCAGTGCCCTGAAGCACGTGATGCCCCGTGGCACAGGCACCTCCTCAGGGCTTCTCCAGAGAGGTGCAGCCCACGAGGAGCAGGACAAGGAGGGCCCCTGGTTCTGCCCGGCCGTACCTCTGCAGCCGAGCCACGCGCAGGTCGCTGTCGTCGCTGCCCCGGAATCCCTTGGCAAAGGGGTTGTTTTCGATTTTCAGCTGCGTTATCTTTAAGGGAACAAAACCAAGGATAAAGTGTTTGAAAGCAGATCACAGCAAAAAGAGCAGCTGGGCTGAGGTGGTGGTCACGGTGGCCAGTCCTGTGTGACACCCTGTGAATGAGAGTCTGGCTCTTATTCTGGCCCTTATGTTCTTAGTCTGGGCTCTTGACAGAGAGAATGTATTTGCCTGATTTAAAAGGCTCCAGGGAAGCTCCCAAGCAGCTGATGAACCACAACAAGTGTAGGACCCTTCCAAACCCACAGCCTGACAGCAGGTTTGTACGTCTCCATTTCATCTTGGAGTTTAGTGACCGTGTTTTGAACAGAATCGAAGCCCTATTTGTGATACTGTGGCTCTCCCTGATTTCCATGGGGATTTTATCACAGCTCAAACAGTGCTTCACCTCTGGGCTGCCCGAGGCAGCACAGCCCCCTCTCCCCCCTGCACCCCATTTTAGCAGGCAGGAGAACAAGCCAGTCCTGCCTCCGGATGGTTTTGCGTGAGTGTTGCTGTAACTAACAACTACACTTTTAGCACTGTGGAAAAACATCCCCTACCAAAAAAAAACTCCTGAGAAAACAGCTGGTCAGTCTCTGTGACGGAGGGGGAAGGTGGTGACATGTGAATTGAACGAGCCCCGGGGGCCTGAGCTCTTCCTCTCCGCTCCCTCAGCCCACAGTGGCTCCAGGGAAGCTCCCAAGCAGCTGATGAACCACAACAAGTGTAGGACCCTTCCAAACCCGCAGCCTGACAGCAGGTTTGTGCATCCCAACTTCATTTTGCTAATTAGTGACCGTGGTTTTCCTCTGACAAGAGCAGAATCAGGGCGTCAGTCCCTCCTTGTGCCTCATCCAGCCAGGAGGGGATTTTGGGCCAACACTCACATCTCTCTCACTGACCTGTGCCTCTGTTCTCAGCTTTCCACCTCCAGGAGCCCACAGCCACCAAGACTTTCATTTTTTTTTCTTCAGGAAGACAATTATTTGCAAGTACACTTCTTGCCAGGAGGATATTTCTGAGCTAAAAATAGTCCAGTGGTTTGTTTCTTCTAAAAGACACCCAGACCAGGTTTTGAACTGTCCACCCTGTGCTGCCACCCCCCAGAACCAGCTGTACTGCAGTGACAGTGGGAGCAAGAAGTTTATGAAGCACTTTGGGAACCTTAGGGATGAAAGGCACTATTGACACCAGACATTTTAATTTAAGTACATATTAAATATAAGTTCTTTTCAAACCTTTTTGGTTAACCATGTTTGGGCAACTGGTCATTTTACACCAACAGCTACAACTTTCCAAACAGGATTCACTTCAGTGTCCTAATGGGCACTTTTTCCTCCCCTGCCTTACCATAACACTCACATCCATGGTTCTGCTCTGAGTCTCCTAATTAGCTCACTAATTGCAGAGTTTTTGCAAGGACTCTACGCTTCCAGCATCAAAGGGCACACAGGCATCCTGCTTGGGAGGAAAAGCTCTGGTCAGGTTATTGGGGAGGAAGAATTTCACACTTGTTCCTGTTCCTGTAGGGTTTTCCTATGAATGTGTGTAGAGAAGGAGGTGGTCCAGTAACCCAGGGCAGATTTGGGGGTGACAGGAGGGCTCCAGCAGTGCCACCTCACTCTGTGCCTCTAGTTATGGATCCTGATGCACTTCAAAAACCCCAATTCCTCCTCTCACCACCCCACAGTTGGACTCCACCGTTAGGAGCAAAGGCAGGCAGAGCAGTAGCAGGGTAGAATCCAGAGCCCTACCTGTCATCCTCCCCTCTCCCTGCCCAGGTGACAGTGCCACAGGGAGGTGACAATTTACTGTCCCACCACTCAGTGCTGCTGGGAACCCGGGCTGGTAAAACCCTCAGGATGCTGCCACTGCCCCCACTGCCAACACCCTCAAACCAGGAGAGAGACCAGGCCCCGACACACCCCCAACGGTGCAGAACTGAGCCCTTTGTGCTTCATGTGCCCCCCAAACCCCCCCCCAAGCCCCTGCACCCCTCCTGCCTTCCCGTGCAAACCGCAGCGCCGGCGTTTTTATGGTCACACAGCTCGTCCGTCTCACTGAACACACGCGCACTGTAATCACTTCTCACTGCAGATTTATGAGCAAGCTTTGCTGGTCGTTATTTGCCGTTTGAATGACACCCCAGCACTGCGAGCATTGGAGTCTGGATACGCAGGGCTTGCCAAAATATCGTTACCAGGGATGTTCCGGAGCTGCATCCCCCGGCTCATCTCTCAGGCTTAGTGCCAGGGTGGAAAACTGTCCTTTAAAGCAGCGTAACAGGGCTCTCCCCCTCCCTCCAAGCAGGCAAATGCCACTCACCAAAGCACAGCACCGTGTGGCTGCAATGGGGAAGATCCTCTCGCTGTGAGTTACAAAGCCCCTGACCAGAAATGAAGCACTTTTAGCCCCAAAAAAGGCCAAAAAAAAAAAAATTCACCCTACCTTGTGATTCTGGTAGGAGGTGACTGATATGAAGGATGTCTCTGGGAAGACATGGGTGCAGAAGGCTGTGTTCTTGGAGCCAAAAGCGTTGTTCTCGTCCGCCTTCACAATGTGCAGCCGTGGCTGGTATTTGTGCATTGAATTAAGGATGATCTGGAAAACAACGGGCGCCAAAGGAAGAAATCCATTACAAAGAAATAAAAAAAGACAAGCCATAGCTGTTCACCAGACTTTCCGAGCAGGACCCGGAGCCCACCAAAGCTGAGCTCCAGCTTTGCTTGCGAGTCAGAAGGGAAAGCTGCTTCGTATAAATGCACGTGAACCGAGACAGAAAAGGTGTCTGCTGCTCTGGCAAGCAGGACTGAACTTAAAGCTTTCCTGGTAAACTCTCCTTTTCCTCTTGCTATTGGATAGAGTCAGTCTGGGTGGAAAAAATGCCATCATTTTTTTTTCCCCCCAGCTCACGCTGAAGCTGTACAATATATAATTCACCAGCAGACCGGTCTGTAAGGATCCCTAGTAAATACTTTACTGAGCTGAGAAATACACAGTTTAGCAGGGGGAAAAAAAAAAGAAAAAAAAACAACACAGAAACCACAGGGGGAAAAGAAAACTAGAAAGCTGCTTTTCTTTTACCTGCTGGTAAAAGAAAACTACAAAAGGGGCAGATTTGTTTTTCCTGCCGTTTGTGGAGTGGGTGGGTGGCGGGGTCTGGGCACCCCTTGCAGCCACCCCATGGCTCCTGCCCCTTCTCAAGGCTTGGTGAGGGAGAGGCAGGGATTTTTTTATGGCTCAGGGCAGCACAGGGGCCTCAGATGGAGCTTATGGGGCTGAGAGGGGCTGCCCGTCCCAGCCTGGCCCTGCAGCACTGAGCTCCCACAAAGGAGGGATGTGCCCAGATGAAAATGGCCTCAAGAAATGTAATTTCTTTCAAGAAGTGGAATGGTTTCAAGAAAAGCCTTTATTCCTTCTGCTGGGCGAAGAAGAAATACTGCTTTCTGGTTTCCTTGGCATAATCCTTTTCAATCTCTTCTTTCCTCTCCCAGATGGGCTAATTGAGCCCGGCTGGTCCTGGAGGAGAGGGGGGTCTCCAGCCAGGCTGTCACGGGGTGGGGGGGCCCAAAGCAGCTGCAAGGACACGTCTGTCCCCAACAGGGACACAGGCAAAGGGCCAAGGAGGGAACGTTGGGATGGGTGGTGTCTTCTCCTGGTGGTAAATCAATGGATGGATGGATGGATGGATGGATGGATGGGTGGGTGGGTGGATGAATGTCCCCAATGCAACAGAGCAGCATCAGTCCACACTACTTGTGGATTTAGCCAATTCTGAACGAGAATTTCTAAGAAACAGAATAATTCTGTGTTAAGGAGCGCTTTCTACATGACTCCCATCCCAAGGAGAGCTCCCAGTGGCAGCTCCAGTCGGGATGGGAGACAGTGTATGGAGCCTGTGCTCTTTAAAGCCCTTCATCTGCCTGCACGCCACTCTGCCCACAGTAGCCGCTGCATTATATACCCCTTAAATGCAATTTTTATTGTTGACGTTTTCCAGACAACCCTCCCTGCTCCCCAAGAGGGAGAATGAGGAATTTTTGGCATTTTATCAGCTTTGCATCAGGTCTCTCAAGCACTTTGTGGCCGTTGATGGGCAGGGTGTAGATCTGAGAGGGGTCGGCTCAGGTTTTGGGTGGGAGCCTTTCTCCTGCTTTCATGTATCAGCCACTCGTAAAACAAAGCCAAGGCGAGTAACAGCAGAGGGACAAGACTTTCACAAGAAGGGACATTTTAATTGTCAGTAATTGAGAGCTGAGCCAAGCTGATAAACAGTGGTTGTCTGGAGCAAAGGCTGGGGTGTGCTGAGCTCTCCTCACTGCCTGTCCCAGGTCTGGTGACGGGTGCCCAGAGTCAGAGCAACTCAGCTTCAGGGTGAGGAAAACAAACTGAGATTTCCAAAGGGAAAACTGGGACCCCAGGTTTAGATACGCTCTGTAAAAATAGTCTGTATTCCCCCTCCAAAGACGTATCAACTGGGCTACAACCCCTTTAAATATATATATGTACAAATAACATCTTCAAATTCAAGGAGTCCAAACCATTTCCAAAATGAACAGATTATTACTTCTTGGAGCCTGATAAAAAAAAAATCAGGAAAGGATTGCTGACAGATGCTCAAAGTGACAGCTGTGCCTGCAGACCTGCCTGGAGGTTCATCATGAACTGCTTGATGTCTGTTTGTGGCAGAAAAATACCCCCCTAACTGGCTTCATTTGGCCACTGCATTTACAAGGTTGAAAATGGGAAGTCGTGGCGCTGCTTTGGGTGCTTCCCCGCGCTCCCCTCCAGCTGCACGGGGGGATTTCCCACGTATTTTTGGGAGCCACTGTCCAGGTAAACCCCACATTTCACAGGCCCTAAAACAAGAGCTCGTGCGCAGAGGCTGTGCATAGAACCATCCAGAAAAAGGACACCCCCCCCCCCCGCCCCCAAAACCCCGGGAAAAAAAACAGCAAAAACCAC
>VXAY01001468.1:1065184-1082828 GCA_013399855.1 Oxyruncus cristatus | reverse complement strand
CCCCCCCGCCAGAGGAGAGCGAAGGGGAGAGCTCGCCTGTGATTAATAAGGCCGGCATTAAACGGTCCCGATGAGCCTTTGAAGCTCACACATGTTTCCTTGGGGTCAGTAGGTTGGGAGGAGGGTCAGGTTATCACCGTGTCACGCTGCCAGAGCCTGGCCCTGCCGCGGCACCGGCGACACGCGGCACCGGCGCGGTGCTTTGGGCGGCTCCAACTGTGCAAAAGTTGCGAACGCGGCGAAGAATCCTGGATTTTTAGCGGCCTTTTAAGCCTGTGGGGTCATCCTGCCTCTGGAGTCACAGCCACAAATCCCGGGCTGATTTAGCTGTGCCGGAGTCGCGCTTTCCAGGCGGCTTTAGGAGCACCAGGACATCGACTCCCCAGGAAAACCTGCTCTTTGGAGGCTTGATGCACAATCATTTTGAGCAAGACAGATACACCCCTTCACGCTCTGCACCCTTCTTCAGGATCTTCTCACAGCCCCCCTTCGCCCCCCAAATTGCTGCTGCTTCAAGATTAGCAGGTTAAAAAACGCATTTGATGACACAAATTAGACTCTCTTACCTGTGGTGCTAAGGAGGAGCTGATGGCACCATAGTCAGAAAGATTTCAGACTTTTTCTTCCCTTCCTCCCGCCAAGGTTGGTTTATTTTCACCTGACTTTCAGCTCAGATGGGGCAAACCAGACAAGTCCATGTTTTTATCTAAGCCCCCATTCCCCTGGCAGGCTGGAAGGGGCCCTCGGTCTGAGTTATTAAAGGCACTGGGGAAGATAACTGTGTGCTCCCCCACCTCTGCATTCCCAGCACACAAGATTTTCCGAATAAAATACTTCATCTTTTATGGGGCTGCCAAAGCCAGCTTGGAAAACTGGGAGTTTATGCAACCTGTTTCTGTGAGCCGCGTGTGCCACGTGCTGGGCTGGAAATCCCACGGCGCCTGCCCTGGGAAGCTCCCAGGCAGAAAACGAAAGGTCGGCGGCATCTGGGAGGACACAGCTGAGCAAGTCGTGGCTGCGTTTCCAGGAGCAGGGGAAGCACACAGGCAGCCCCCTCCCTCTGGATGAGACACTCCCCACCCCGCAGCACAAAATAAAATTAACCGTGACATCCCAACCAGCATCCCAGGCCGGACACAAACCCGGCATTGCGGGCCCACCCCTGCCCAAAACCCTTGCAGAAGGTCTCTCTTACATGTCCGAAGGGGTCCAGGTGGTTGTTGGTGAGTTTGAGCTTCTGGAAGGACACCAGCTGCCGCATCCAGTGAGCCCCCGTGGCCGGGGAGTCGGGGTGCACGTACAGCCGGCCCGGCATGGCCGGCTCGGCCTTCCCGGCCACCATCCTGCAGACACAGAGGGTACGGGTTGATCACCTCCCAGACACAGCTTTCGGTGCTTGAACTCAGCCCAGCAACCCTCCCGCCAGCCCTGGGGGGACACAGCAGGGCGTGGGGCCCGGGGGAAGGCTCCTGCTGCTCGGGGGGTTTTGGGGCTCCTGGTTCCAGCATCGCAGGCTGGCAGAGTAACCCCATCCCTGCCTCCACACGGGCTTTCCTGGGGGCAGTGGTTCTACACTGGCGGTGGTCAAGGAGGAGTTCTTGTCTGGGTTTTTGGAAGCCTTCAGAGGCCTTCCTGCAAAGGGAGGTGGCCTCACACGCTTCCCCAGGAGAAGGTACCTGTGAGCACCAGTAGCAGTGTGGGTGCACTCCCACAGCCTTTCCCAGTGGGAAGGGGCTGCTCCCCACTCTGGAGCTGTGTGTTGCCCTTGTACCCTTCTGCCAGCTCCAAAAGCCCCACACCACCACCACCACCACCTCTCAAGGACACAAGACCCAGCCACGAGACATCACTCAGTGGCAACGCCCTCATTACTCCGCATTGTTCTCCTCTTATAAAACCCCAATAAAAGCAATATTACAAAAAAAAACAGCAGAAACTTTCCAGCAGCAATAAAAGGAAAAGGGGAAACAGCTCTAGGGCTGGCAAAAGCTAAATTAAACAGAGTTAACAACTATCCATCACTCGTGTTTAATGTTTGAAACACACAAAGTGGCCACCGTGGTGCAGAGACCCTCAGTCCACTCCTCTTACCCAGCGGCATTCCGGGACAAAAGCACACAGAAAAGGGATTTTTTTTAATAAAAAACTAGAGCAGCCCTAATGTGCAAGTGAATTATTACTGCTTTATGGGATGTCACCAGGCTCGTTCCCATTAAGAGGGCTGGGAGATTTTCCATTGCTCGTCTTTTCACCAGGCAGCAGCCGGTGGAAGGGTTTGGGAAAACCACAGGGAAGGGTGGCACTGAGGGAGGCTGCTGGGCACTTTGGGGGGTAAAACTCCGAAGGGAAAACAAGTCCTTTGTCTGAGAGCAAGAATCACAGCTGCCCCTCGGGTAAGGAGCTTCTCTCAAAGGCGCAGGGAAGGGAAGAATAACAGAAGAGAATCAAGGCTCTGAGTGAACCACCCCACATTTTGCTTCAGAGCTGCTCTCCTAAAAGTAAAATATTACTATGGGAGAAAGGAATTTAAAACTTTCCTTGACTCACTTAGATACTTAATTTTGAACAACAAAATGGGCCATTAGATCATCCAGTCCAGCCTCTGGTATAACGCAGGCTGTGGCTTCACCCTCCTGCACCACACAGAGCCAGGTAGCCTATGTTTGGCCTAAAGCATCTCCTGCAAAAGGACACCCAATCTAGAGCACTTCGGGCATGGACAACTCACCACCCCCATCAGCACTGCGTTCCAGCAGTCAATCCCCCAGCCTGTCAATAATATTTTATTTTATATTTGTCTGGTTTTAACTTCCAGCCCTCGGCTCTTGTCTCTATCCCTGCTCCACCAAAGAGGGCTCTGGGACGTCCGCGTCCCTCCCCTGGGAAGGTTTGTTGGTGTTGGTTTCTGAGTTTGCACAACAACTGGTTGGTCCAGCTGCAATTTTCTAATGGAAAAGAAGGCAAACAGGAATGTTCTCTTACCATTTGTTGTCACAGAATTTATACCGGTGGTCGTCAGCCGGGACGATGTCGATCAACAAGATGTACTTGGTCTTGGGGTTCATTCCAGTCACTTTAACCTTGTAACTAGGAAACATCCTCCTTAGGAAAAGCAAAGGGTTAACACATCAGTGAGCAATCTGGAGCAGCGCTGGAACCGATGGAAACTTGGAGCAGCACCCGAAAAGGCAGATCCACCATGAGATGAATTCACGTGGGCACAAATGAGCTACAGAACATCATTGCTGCTTGTACGTCACCCAAATTCAACTCCCTCTCACCAGAACATATCTGGTGCAAAATGGAGCACAAACACGGATGAGGGACACCAGGAGAAGGTGGGTGCACAGAGAGATGGGAGGAGGGAGCAAAACATTCCTCCTTGTGGGAGACTTGGACAAGGAGCCCTCACTAGTACTACCTCACTAGAGTCACTAGCCTCACTAGAGTTCTACCTGACTTCTGGCAGCCTCAGGATTGCAGATTTCTTGCTGCCACGAAAGTGCATGAACAGTCAGGAGATCTGACTCTGCTTCAGGAGATCTGACTCCAGGAGATCTGACTCCACTTCAGGAGATCTGACTCCACTTCAGAAGAACCTGAGCACACGCAGGTTCCTCGTTCACACGATCCCAACATCCGCAACACCGAGGCCCTACTTCCAAGTTCCCTCCAACAAACTGAGGATCACTAAAGCCTGCGGGGCGACTGAGGGTTAAAGCCAGCGGTGGCACAGACAGGCCTTCCCAGATTTCCCAAATTCACACACAGTCACTAAACCCCGCTGGAGCCAGGAGCAGGGCCCAGCTCCCCCCTGAAACACGCCCGTCCCGCTGATTTACCACCGACCTCAGCGGCCACAGCGCGGCCAACACCAAACCAGAACATCACAGAAACTGGTGCCCCGCCAGAGGATGCTTGTATATGCATCCTACATACCTAATTAAGCTTTGCAAAATTCAAGAAGGTTTTTAATAAAGCTAAGGAACAAGTACATTCCATCGCCGCCCGGCGTTGCGATCCAAGGGAGATGTCCCTGATGGGTCCTGGCACTGCCATGGGCTTCCCAATCCCTTGAGAACACATCATCAGCCAGGATTTGCAGGATTAGGCACTTTGCATCCTCAGGGTTACTGTTTTCTTGGCTCCACCTCCCCAGCCTCCTCCTCATCCAGTAAAAACACCCGAGTCAGTAGAGCAAGCTGCCTCACCACAGCCTTGCAGCCACCAGCCAGGACTGAAAGTTCTCCCTCCCGCCGGCACCAGGGGATGGAGACCGGGAATTGCCACATCCCGGAGTCATTCTAATGCCACAAATCAGGAAGGGCCCAAATCCCGACGTCGTTCCTCCATCAGACATCGAGGCCACTTTGTCCCTGCCTTTATCCCTCCTTTCCCCTGTGTGTTGCCCCCTCCCTGGCCGAGCTGGGCCGGGGCTGCAGCACCATTTTGTCGCCGCTTTTGGGAGAAGGCAACAAAATGGGCCCTGTTCAAAACCGTTTCAATTGACTCTTTTAACCACCCTGCATAAATTCCAGATGTTTACCATGTAATTAGCCGGGACTAAAAAGGGGGTGGTTTACCAATGTCCCTCTTTGATTTTCATTCATAAACTCCGCACTCCTCTTAACCTTGTCCTCCTACAGGTAAGCACCTGGGTAAATACAGTAGGACATTTCAATTTGTGAATACACAGCCCGATTCAACACACTGAAAAAAATTGTATAAGGAATCCAACCTGAAAGCCAAGATTTTTTTTTTTCCCTTTTTTTTTAAATTAGGCTTTAAAATGGTATTTAAAAATGAAACAGAAAACAACGACAAAAAAAAGAGAAATTCATTAAAAACCAGAAACGAGATGGACACAGTCTGACAGTTCATTGCACCAGGCGAATGTCCAGCATCGGGGATTTTTATAACATTTAGCTTCTGAATTTCTTTTTTCCTCAATCATTTCATTTACTGTAGAACATCCAAGCTGCTAAAGTAGCCGAACTGATATATTGTAAATGTTAAGTGCTTTTTTAATGGCATTTAAAATTAAGCTTCAGCATATGGAGTTCATATAGCATGGACATGCCTGAGTTTATAATGTTCTTTAGTATAGCCTTCTAAAATAAATACAAAGAGCCAAAGTACTACTATAATATATACAGCTGAAATTCTTTAAGGATAACAAATGGGGACTCACATCTGATTGAAGGTGTTGCTTAACTTGCAAACCACTCTCTATCTCGCAGTGGTAGCATTGTACTCGGCCTTCCACAGACCCAGCTCCAACCAAGTTTGCCAACTCTCCGCATTCTTTTCCAGGAAAACACAGGGTAGATTTTAGTAATCTGGCTGTGCACGGACATTTCATCATTATTATTAGCTGCTGCATTTTGGCCTTAAAGAAAAAATATGCGACTAATGTGCTGTCCAGGGACTTGTCAGTTTAATTTTCTTAATGAAAACATATTTCTCAACCCCCTGGCAGAGGCTCGCTCAGTAAATATGTCTTTGCAATAGGATACAAACATGGGTTGTGCATTTCTGGTGGGAAGGCATGACAAACCTGGGAGCTGGGGCCAAGAAAACACAGTCACAGTGACTGAATTAAAAAAAAAAAAAAAAAAAGAAAAAAGAAAATAAAAGCAAGAGAGAGCACCTAATATCACGTCCTGGCCTTTACGAAATGCCCCGTTTTGAAAGAAGGGAGCAAGAAAACCACGGCTGGAGGCACCAGCCCGGCCAGGGAGTGAGGCCGTGCCCACAGTGGCTCCATACAGCTCCCTGGGAAAGGGCCAGAAACCTGCCTGCTTCCCCAAATTTACTACAGGTCAATGGAGCTACTCACAGCCACGGGCCCTGCGCTCAGGAGCAGCCCTGCACAAGCAGCTCCTCCGGCAGGAGCTGGGGGCGGATGGGCGGCTCCGCGGAGGATGCTCTGCCCCGGCACTCCCGGACAATAGCTTGCTTCATCCCCCACTGCCCGGGGAGCAGCAGCGGCACAAGGATCGCCCAGCGCTGCAATAAAACCTGCCAACGTCTTGCCAAGCTCTGGGAAGGCTCAGCCTGGCGCTGGTGGGAGGTCTGAGGCAAGAGCCGGGCAGGTCCGGGTTTTACCCGCGCGACTGCGAAGCGTGTCAGAGCTTTGCTGTGCAGACACTGGGGACAAAGACTGGGCACCTGGGGCTTCCCAGGGAGGATATCTGAGCAGGTGGCGTCTGGTCCTCAAGGACGCCTCCTGCACCAAGGGTGGCTGCAGCCCTGCCGGGGCACACGGGGCAGCTCGGCGGGATTCAGTGCTGGGAATGTGCAGCACAGGACAAACCACGTGTCAGGTGAAGTCTGAGCCACCAGAAATCAGGAGGGTAGGAGCAGCAGTTCCTGGCCTCATCATCTCTGGTTCAGACCCAAAGCCTGGTCAGACACAGTGTCCCAGGGGCTGCAGCAAATGCTCTGAACATGCAAAGGACAACCCCATCTCTGGGGTGGGGGAGGCCAGCACTGGACAAATTTCTTCCAATTCATGTTTGTTTTTTTGAAAGCCACAGCAGGGGTGCGTCTGACCCACCAGGAGTGTGTCTAACACACCAGCACACACCAGGATGAGGACAGGGCAGCCGGCAGGGCCGCTCGGGGAGTGGGAGCCACAGAGCTGCCACCAGTCCCACAACTCTCCTGCCCACCCAGGGACCAGCCACGAGACCTTGGAGCACCCAGGTGACAGCCAGCAATGCTCAGGGGACACAGCACAAGCACCAGCCCTGACAGCCTCTTCTGCAAAACACCAAGTGAGTAGGACTCCAATTTCAAGCACATTCAAACCAACTTCTCCCTGCCTCCAGCTCAAGCCAGGGCAGAAGGGACCATCCAGGCCCCTCAGGCCCATCCTGATGGTCTTGTGCACCCCTCAGAGCTCCCTGCTGGCTTTAGTGGCTCTGACAGGCACATTTTTCCCCACTCCCTGCACTGGCAGGGGTAAATTCCTGCTGTGTGGTGGCAGCAGCTCTCACTGCCCTGCACAGAGGAACGCTTAAATCGTTTTTGACATTCTCAAGAGAAAGCTGCCCTCAAACATAACGATCATGAGGGAAAGGCTGCGGTGCCTCCTATGTGAGCAGGACATTCTGCACGGCATTAAAACACCACAGTCTGGCACCCAGACACAGGGTGATGCCCTGGGCAGGGCAGAGGGGCTGAGCCTGGCTCTGGGGACCGGGGACATCACCAGAGCTTGGCACCACGCTGCCACAGCCCTGGCTAAACCCTGCCCTGCAGATGAAATGTAGCAAAACCAGTAAAAGCCAGGAAAATAAACAAGCAGCACAATTCCATAGCCCTCCCAAGCTTCAAAGATGATGTGCTAGTGAATTATTTGTTCTGATAATGAAGCAGTCACTGCTTAGCTAAGTTTATGCTAGGCACATTTTATCTCTACATGATATTCACAAATTGTTTTAAAATGAACTGTTAGAATAAGCATCTCTTGTTTATTTATTTATACTATTACTATCCAATCCCCTTAACTGTGGAGCAGTTGCTGACACGGAGCCAAAGCTTCTATTATGCTCAAACAAAGTTTAATTGATGTGTAATTGGTTGGTTGGATTTGGAAGTGAGAGATAAGAGGAAAGCTTTGCTTTCCTTTGGGGCAGCAGTTCCCAGCCTTTCAGACTCTCCAGGCTTGGCCTCTTTGTGGGCATCTCACTTTTTTATCCCCATATGAGCAGGCCTGGTCAGCCCTGGAGAGATGGGAGCAAGGCTCCCAGGTCCCATAAAGTAATTTTTTGGGGAGGGGGCTGCAAGCCAAAAAAGCCAAGAGCATTGGAGATGATCAAAGAGCTCAAAACACTCACCTGAGCTCATGCCACGCTGCACACGGGGACCTGTGTGTGCCAGGGACACTGGCCCATGCAAACCCCTCACCACCCTCCTGCTCACAAGGACTTAACCTGACCGTCTTCACTTAAATGCCAACACCATTCCTGATGTCCCTGCTGACCATTAGATGGGAAGGGGTGTCTCTGACCAGCACATGGGAAGCAGGGAAGACCTGGGGAATTCAACTGGTGTCTCCGTAGAGAAAAGTGCATGGAAACAAGACACCTTGGTCCTGATGGAGCAACCCAAGTCATGTCCTCACCAAAGGCTGGGGGTGCTCTCTGAAGCCCTTGGGAATGTGCAGGCTGGAGCTCACAACTTCTCTGTGAGGGGTGGGTGGTGCTCCAGATACCACTGAGTGCTTCCTTCTCTCCTTTTCAGGGAGGTAAAAACACCCCTCCTGCCCTCCAGCAGCTCAGCAGCTGAGATTCTATTTTTAAAGGCAGTAAGACAAAGATTTCCAAAGACAGCCAGCAATTTTACAATCTCTGCTTTTAGGGAGGTCAAGTAAAGCAGCAACGGAATTTCCAGAAGCTCCCCAATGGTGCTGTCTGGAAAGGTGATGCCTGTGGCACATCAGGTTGTGAAAGGACCAGCAAAACCACGGATCACTCAACATCTTGGCTAACGAGCCCTCCCCAGAACCTGCTGGGCATGCTGAGATGCCCCAGTGATGGTTTCAAAGCACCAAGGCAGACAATGATCCCTGCTAAGGACTAATGTGGCCCCAAATTCTTCTTGAGAACTGGCCGTGGCTGCTCGAGGATGCTTCTCCTCATCTTCATTGTTAGGAGGGAAAGGAATGGTGTGCAGAGGCTTCAAGAACCATGTCTCCATCCTGATGACCTTTCTTCAGTTTTTCCCTAATTTCCCTTCTTTTGACAAGTATTTCTTCCACCGACTTAACGCATCTTTAAAAATAATATTCTCCGGGGCAGATTAAAACAAATTTGGGGATGTCAGCTGTTTCTTTTAGCCTTTTAAATGGCATTTCCTTTTTGATAGATTCTTGCTTTCAGAAAATACTTTAAGGAGATCAAAGAGTTTTTCAACAGGGTCCCATTTTCCCAGTGTATCCTAACCCTCAGTCCCTTATTTCTCTTATCACCCACGCCACTCCGTTATGACGCTCTGTATACAAAGTAAGAGCAGTTAACTTTGAAGTGCTGGATTAGCCCATGCCAGATCCTTGCCTCAGAATAACAAACAATACAGGTTCAACAGGAGTTCTCATCAGTAGTTCATTTTTCAGCCCCAAATTCACTGTCACTAACACAAGCAACATTGAACTCTCAGTCTATGGACAGATAGGAGAGATTTATCTGGTGGCAGGACCATGACCTAGTGATGAGAAGGTCAGACAGTTAAGGGATTTTTATATTTTGGAATAGAGGGGTTGTATTTTTTTCTTCTGGCTAGCACAGCTAATTTTTAAATAAAACATTGTTTCTCACATACTTGAGACCTTGGTTAGCTGGGTGGCTGCTTCCATGGTCCAGAAACATTTCCTCTCTTTGCCCCATGGTGACTTGAAACTCGGGCAGGCCTCTGGCCATGGGGTGTTTCTCCAGTGCTTTCTTTTTGCTGCAGCTGCAGCTGAGCAGAGAAGGTCCCAAGGATGGGAGAGGCACAAAGGAACCTCAGAGAGAACCTGTGCAAGAGCGTGGCCGAGGACAGCATTTCAGGGCAGGTTTGCTCCCTCACCAGCCCAGCCCCTCATGCAGGGTGGGCTCCACGGGGCACCCTTGGCACCGGTGCCATCAGTGCAGAGCAGGAGATGATGCACAGCCCCTCTGATCCAGAGGCAGAGCCCCAGCCACGGTCAGGCCCTTCCCCAGCTGGTTTGGGCTTGACCAAACCCTCCCCAGCCCCCTGGAGCTGCTGTTCCAGCGTGAGGACAAGCAGGGAAAACTTTAGGAACACCCTCAACCGCGAGCACCCCGTGTCTTTAACACACTCAAAGCAAGGATCGTTGTTTGCAGAGAGACGTGTGTTAGGAGCTGAGCTCCCATCCCTGCCCTACTCGGCGTGCACAGGCTCTGCCTCCCCTGCCAAAGCTGTCGACAACTTCTGCAGCACAGCCAAGGTCCACTGGGGTTTGCTCCCGCTCTTTCCCTAAAAGCAGGAGTTTGCCTGACCAGGGTAATTCCAGGACCCCAAATTTAGGAGCAAGCAGATCAAACATTCCTCAAATATCTATTTTATTTCTATGTTTTAAATTGACGGCTCACATTCCGTCGCTGATCTGGGATTTTAAGGTTTGCTCTCGGATCAAAAAACCTTAAGCAGAAAATTCTTGTAACTGCCTCAAAAGATTCTGGACAAATATTTCCCTCTAATTGTAATGAGAACTGGGCATCCATATGCCCTACAGAGCCATGGAAAATTTAAAGGATTATTCACACAGGAAAGCTGCACCAGCTTAGCCAAAGCATTTATACTTCTTTAGACCTTGATGTCCTAAAAACTAGCTTTATTTTGGTTTAGTAAAGTTGATTAGGAACAGATTTTTTTTTAAAACTGAAATAAGCCACTTTTAAAATGAAACTTGAACATCTAAAGGGGGTTTGAGCCTTTTCCACACATGCAAACTGCTTTATTGTTCCTATTTTTTTTTTCTCCTGTGCAATATTTTCCTGCATATGCTTCTTAAAACCTGCTGCCATAGAGACTGGAGCTGTCTTTGTACCTGTGCACATCCTGCACTCCAGTCCAAACTCAAATTCAGTACCTTGAGCCTCCTGTTACATCTCAGGGATGGTTCTGCTACCAAGGGGGAACGACACATTATTTTCTCTTCAGTGACTGTTCACATGAATGTGTCCAGACATCCTGAGAACTGGCATTTTTTACTGGTTAACCATAAATTTTACCAAATTGTTTGTCCCTGACAATACCTGGATAGGAACTGCAATGCTGCAAAGACTGGCACCTTGGAGAAAACTAGGGAACAGCTAAATAAATGATCCAACAGAAAGAAGAAACCCTGCCCCAGGAGGACTGCGTGAGCAAAGATCAACTTACAGCAGAAATAAAGTCTGGAAGAGGAGGCTTCACAAAGAAAGACGAGACAAAGCCACGAGCTATGAAAAAACTACAATTGTTCGGTTAAATAACAGCACATGAAAGGGAGAGGATGAAATGGGAAAGCAAGATTTATAATGAAGTCCCTCGTTTGCTTTCTGCTTTACCCACCCCTTGCACAACTTCATCACTAAGGAATTCCTGAAATCCCGCAGGAAAGGTGTGCGTCCTGCATCTCCATCCCCTGAGAAACCCTGTCCCCTTTGCTACAGCCTCGATCGATTCGATTAAACTGATTTAACAGGACCTTGTCCACCGGCAAATTTTTGTGCTGGTTTTGTGGAATGTTTTGGTTTGGGTTTTTTTTTTTTGGGGGGAGGCAGGGGGAAGGAGGGGTGACTTTTTGGTTCATTGGTTAGTTGGTTTGGGAGTTTTGGTTTATATATATATATATAGATATATATACACACACATACACGGGAGGGTGCACGAACAATTATGTACAAAATAGGCACACACAGCTCGAATTGGGTGCTGGGCTCGTTCCCGTCTCTGGAAAGCGACCCAGCCGCGCTGGCAGCAGGGATGGGAAGGGGGATGATGGACCGGGAGCGGCCGCCCCGACGGGGCTCGGCGGACAGGGGCTGCTCGGAGGAGCGAGGGGGACTCTCAGCCCCCCGAAAAACGGGTTTTCATCCGTAACCATGCTGCCTCCCCCAGACCTGCCCTGCCAAGCGCCCCCGGCGAAGGGCAGCGCCTGAAGCAGCCACGCGTGGCCGCTTCTCCCCTCCCGCCCCGCCGGTCCCCGCAGCCCGTGGGTCCCCACCGCTCCAGGCAGCGCCGGGGACGGGGCGATCTCTGCACTACATATATCCAGCCTTTTAAAACCATCAACAGACAATCCTCTGGAGGAGAAATCCGCAATTAGAGCAAACCTCAAAGAGGAGGGAGGAGAGGAAGGCTCTGAGGGATGGAGCCGGTCACATCCCGCGGGCGCTGCCGCGGGCGCTCCGAGGGATCCGAGCGCTTTCCTGCAAAGTTCAGGGAACTTTGCTAACACAGACTTTTTATCTTTTGATGAGCCTTTTAATATAAAATAATCTCTTTTTTTCCCCCCTCCCACAATGAAGCAGTCGGACATTAAAAAGATAGCGAGTGCATTTTAAAGATGTTTCCACTTTATAAATCAACTTTCTTGGCAACAACATGATTCCTATTTCAATGCTGAGCTTGCTGTGTTCTCCTAATATCTCTTACAGATCAGTCCTAAGAGGGAGTAATAATCCCCCAAAGTAATTCTCAGCCCTAAATTCTCCATAATTTATAGTTGGCTCGTTCTGTGGAGCTCTACAAAGAATGAAACAAATGACTCCCCCTCTCCCCCCCACTAAGTTATCAATATTTGCCTTGTTTATACAAAAAAGCTATTTTACACCATTGCCATGGAATTAACGCTTCCGCTGAGCTGTACATTTCCTCTCCATTGAGTGAACTTGTCATTAAAGTCACTCTTTTTTTTTTTTTTTTTGTCGTTGTTTGAAATTTAAAAATCAGGTTTCCATTTCTTTTCGTTTGTGCCCCTTGAGGTCAGACAGGCCGACATTTAAGTGATTTCAACTAACGGCATTCAGGGGCATCTCTGTGCCTGCTGGGAGGGGGATTAGAGTCCTAATTAGTGCCTGCAATTAGCCGCTTTCCCTCTTTCCACACCCCCCCCCCCCAACGGTAAATGCAAGTGCACACAAATCTCCATTAACCATCGCTTTTTTAATTGGGTCAGGAGGAGGTTTATTATTGCGACTCTCCATTTAAATAGCTCGGGTAAAATAAAATCTGCATGAAGCAATAATTTTCATGCCCTGCCCTCAGCACGGACACGCGTGGCCAGCCTGGCACCGCTACGAACCGAGAGACTGGAGCCACCACGGGATTTAAATTGTTTGATTTTTCGGCCGTCCTCGTGCTAATTATTCTGTGTATTTCTGCTGGAAAGCCGAGCCTGGGGGCCGGGTGGGACAGAGCCCGGGCCCGGCACCGCTGCGTGGGTTGGGCAGCCTGTGCGCCTCGCTGCTAAAAACGTGCTAAAACCCCTGCTAAAAACCATTGCTCTGTATTTTGACACCACTCCCAAGGAAAAGAAATGAAGCCGTTCTTTGGTTTCCTCTTATTCATCAGCATTTCAGCCGCTTCTTTCATTGTTTTTTGTTTGTTGTTTTTTTCTTTAATAAAAATTATTCATATTTTAAAAAATAAATTCTTACTCTGTTAGCTCGACGGCGCTGCGCTGATTTTCACGCATGGAGAATTTGGCTCGGGTAACTTAAAAACCCCAAAGTTTTGTGCGTCTTGGGGTCTACCCCCCATCCCATCCCCGCGAAAGGTGACTACGCGTGCACTGCCAGCTCCACCGGACAAGGAATGTGGGACTGAGCCCTATACATATGGAGCTGTTTAAACAATCCGCGTTAAGACTCACAGAGAGATAACACGCACGTTTGGGACGCTTAGGGTCCAGAATTTGGTAACGGTATTACACGTCCCGCACAGACACGCTCAGATACTATAAATTAAGGGGGAAATATTTGAGGTCTTGATCCCCTCGTCTTAGCTGACTTAGGGAGCAGACCTATCCAAATGCATCCGGCTCTTCCCATAAGCAGACGCTACAGAACAAGCCCTAAGATTTTATGCACCAAAATGTAGAGTGATAAGGACAGAGTTACCTGCACCACCATTCCATAAACAGCCAACTAGCAAATAAATCGAAGATTCCCGGGACATACACCCCCTCTCCGGGGGGACTAATGGCAACATCTCACTTATTAAAATGAAACTTCCCTGCACTGATCAGCTGCTGCACAGAGCAGCACTGCCGGCATGAAGGAGAGGAGAAGGAAAGCGCTCACCGATCCCAAAAATCCAGAGCCGAGGGTTTGGGTTCTGGGTCTCACAGTGCGAGCAGCAAACAGGGCGGAAAAGATACACACACACGCACTCCACGAGCCCCGTGCACGAAGGATCGGGGACCACAGAACAATAAAACCTGCGCGGATATTACTTGTGGGATTTTTCTTTTTTTTCCCCCTCTGCTCTCTCACCACTGTTGGAGAGTCCGGCTGCACATCTCCCCAGCACGGTGTAAAACCCGGGATCGCCGGGCAGGGCACAACTACATTCTAATACCTTAACGATTCTTTTCCGGCGGCAGCGATGCGAGCCCGCTCCCGCAGAAGCCAAGGGCAAATACTTCGGTGCCCACAGCGGGACCTGGATAACTTTCTTGGGAACCGCCTGGCTTGGGAACCACGTTTAATTCTTATGCTTAATTTAACGACATTAACTCTGCCATCTCCCACCGGAGCAGCTCGGGGGGGGGACAGGACCCTGAGCAGATGCAGGGGTGGGTTCTCTGGGGAAGCGAAGCCTCTGTGAGACTCTAAGCTCCCTCCCGGGCCTGGGTGTGCGCACTGAGGGGGCTCTGATTCGGTAAAAATCACAGCTTGTTTCCAAGGGAAGACAGAATTTGGTTGGGGTTTTTTTTAACCTAGAAGTAATACCAGTTTCTCTTTCAGTTTTGTGGTTAAAAGAACAGTCTAAACCTTCGTATTTCTAAAACTTTGGTGCAAAGTATCCCAGCAGAGGTCTTGGTGCACAGCGCAGAAAAGGGGAGGGGGGGCTTGGTTTGTGGGAGGAAGAAAAGAAATACTACTACTACTAAAAAAATAAATCCACAATCATGCAATATCCTGATTACAAATAATGCTAGTAACCTGATTACAAATAATTTAAAAATTTTAAACGACAGAAGAGAATCGGGACTAAATGTGCCAAACGACTCCAAACTCTTTTCTTGCATCCACCAGTCCCATTCGCCACACTCAAACACATGCACAGTTTACACTGGGGGGAAAAAAAAAAATGATCTTACTGAAATCTGCAATCAAAATAATGAATTTTTAAAATTCCCCTCATTGCAGCAGCTCCGAGAAACCCAGTCTCGGCACACAGGGCTATTTCGTCGGGATCAGAAAAAAATACATGTTCGCAGGGAATTTTCACTAACCTGCCTGCTTTGGTTATTATCATTTCGGTGCCAGCTTCATGAAATTTCTTCCATAGCTCCTTCTCATGGAGATAGACTTTGATATTTTCTATTGTCTGTAAAAAAAAAAATAAAGGCAATGAGAACAGCGAGAAATGACGGAGAAAACCTGGGAGAAGGGCTGGGAAGGGCCGTGGAAGGGCCAGGGATGGGGGCTGCACACCCAGGGCAGGGCTGCAGCCGCGGCTCGGGGTTAAGCCATTAGCCTGTGCGGGAGAAGGATGGAGTCCCAAAAATTCCTCAGCCCTTTGCCAAAAATAAGAGAAACAAACTGAGACCGGTTTAATTGCAGACTTTCACATCCAGGCAGGACACTGCGGCCAAATGGAATTTTTTGTCTCTCTTTTATTTTTTATTTTCCTAGAAATCTTCATGCCCCGTTGGGACAGACTCGCCTTAAGGCTCCCAAAAAAAGGGGGCAAGGAGACGGGACATTCGCGGGACAACGGATCCGCGCCCAGGGCCACGCTTTGGGCAGGGGCGCGTCCTGTCCGCGGGATGCGGGGACGTTGCGGAGGGGGCGAAGGCAGAGAAGCCGCACCGCGCCGAGAGGCCGCGGGCAGACCCGGCGTTTTATTTAGGAATAAAAAAACCACCCAAATAATCCCCCCACCGAGCCGGATCCTGCTCGGGAGGAGCGGTGGCGGCTCCTCCACCCGGCGAGCCCCGACGGCCGCGGCTCTCGGACTTGCCCTTCCAGACCTGCGGGAGGCCTGCTTTGGACGGGGAAAATAAAAAGTAATAGTAAAAAAATAATAAAAAAAAAAAAAGTAAAGAAAAGTGAAGAAAAATGCGCTTTTCTCGCAATCCCTCCCCGTGTCGTCGCCGAGGGAGATGCGCGGTGGCAGGCCGGGGGAGGGTGAGGGGTGCAGCTGACGGGCCAAGGCAGGACGGTGCGTACCTGCTCGGGGTCGGGGAGCTGCGGGCTGCTGAGCGGCGTGGTGCTCCCCCCGGCTACGCCGAGGACGGGGGAGCCGGCGGAGGAGTCCGCATGGCCGGGCGCGGGGGCTGTTGGAAACCCTTCCTCGGTTTCAGACAGGCTTTTCTCCTGGAGCATTTCCTTGGGGGAGAGAGGGGCACCGTTAGCTCGCGGCACCAGGGGCCACGTCCAGCCCCTGCCCCCCGCCCAGACACCTGCGGGGTCTGGACCTCCCGGCCCGTGGTCCTGCCTCGGGTGGTGGCACTGCCCGACACCGGGACGTGGCACCCCCGGCCCCGGGGGAAGCCACTGTGCCCGGGAGAGCCGGGCCGGGCCCACCGGGCCCCGCGGGGGAGCCGCCCACGCGTGGCTGCGCTCCCGCTTGAGGCCCAGGCAGCTCATCTCTGATGTGGCCGTAGCCCCCCAGCCCCGACCCGTTCTCTGTCCCCTCTGATACCCGTCGGGGAGGGCAGCCCAGCCCGGCCGGTCCCTCTGCCCTGTCCCCTCGGGGCTGCGGGGGCTCGGCAGCCGAAGCGCTGCGGCGGAGCCGGGCGGTGTAAACAGGAGGAGTGCTGGGCTCCGAGATAAAAGGGCCCCTCTTAAACTTGGACGGAGACTGGGAAAAGCCAATAAAGATAAGGCCTGACAGCTCCGCCGGGGCTGCCGCGCATCAACCCCGACTTTTATAGCGCGGAGGGACCGGCCGCCCGTCCCGCTTGACGGACGGACGGACAGACAGACAAACGGACGGGTATCGGCGGCGCGGAGAGGGAGCAGTCCCGAGGAGGCTGCGCGCTGCCGGCCCCAAGGACCGAAACCGGCGCTTTCCAAGGATCTCGGTCTCCGAGAGAGCGCTCCTGTCCCCAGGTCCCTGCACCGCCCGCCAAGGCCGAGCCGCTGTTCGGGACAGCGGCGGTGCAGGGGGAGAGCGGGGCTGGGACCCTCAACTCCAGCCTCAGCAGAGCTCCAGGGAGAACGGGACTGGGACCCCTCAACCCCAGCAGAGCTCCGGTGAGAGCGGAGCTGGGAGTCCCAGCTGCAGTCCCAGCAGAATTCCAGGGAGAGCTCTCTCCGAGGAGCCGGACAGCCAGCCCGGCTGTGTGCGGGTGGACACACGTACCCCGCTGTCCAGCCGCTGTCCCCGGGGCAGAGAGCGCTCCGCCGGTCCTCCCGCCCGTCTCCGGGGGTCAGGACGGGGCGGCTCCGGCCCGGCCGAGCCGCGGATGTTCCCGGCGCCCATCGCACCGAGGAGCCGGTGACCGGCGAGCACAGGTGGGAGGGTGTTCGCGGCGAGCCCCGAGGACCCGGCTCCTGCCCCGGGCGGGGACCCCGATGCTCCCGGGATGGAGCAGGTTGGCTGGCGGGGAGCAGCGGGAGCAGCGGGACAGGCTGGCAGCGGTGTCCCGACACAGGCCGGGGCTCGGCGGGCTGCGGAGAGTCCCGCACCCTTGGACTCCCCTCTCCCTCCCGTCCTTCCCCCCGCACCCCGGGAACTCACACGGCCGGCCGAGGGGCAGAAGGCACAGCGGGGGGCTCCGGGTTTGGCCTGGGGGCGGCTGCGGCATGAAGAGCATCCGCGGGGCGCTCAGGCCGGGCGCGGCTCCGAGGCCCCCGATGGCAGCGGCGTGCGGGGCATCCCCCGCTGCGCGGATTCACTTTCCCTTGATCTCGGCGGAAAATGTTCCATAAAGATCCAGTTTGGGGCCTTTCGACTCCCTCCCTCTTTGTCT
>VXAY01001468.1:1041169-1065116 GCA_013399855.1 Oxyruncus cristatus | reverse complement strand
CCTCCCTTTTCCCTTCCCCTCCTGTTGCTGACGTTGCCGCTGTCAATCACGTCCCCACAGACCGGCTCTGGCCCGCTCCGCCCGGCCCGTCCCGCTCGCCCCGGCCCAGCCCCGCTCCCGCCCGACGGTCCGCATCGGGGGGCACCGGTGGGGGCAGCGGCCACCCGGCCCCCGCGCACCGGACCCGGTCGCGGCCTTCCCCGGCCTGCCCCAGCGCTGAGCCGGGCCTGGCGGCGAGTGGAGCCCTCGTTGCTCCGGGGGGAGCCCGGGGAGGGGGCACATCCGCGGCCCCACCGCCCCTAACAGCCCTGAGGGTCCTGGCGCTCCGAACCGCCTGCCGGGGAGCCGGGCCGGGGCTGCAGCGGGACAGGCGGGCACAGGCCGCGCCGGAAGCGCACCTGGCTCGGCGGGNCTGGCTCGGCGGGAGCAGCGACAGCCCGGGAGAGGGGGTGGGAAAGAGCCGGGATCAGGCCTGGGCAGGGGTCCCGCCTCGGGAGGGGTCCGCAACCCCCGTTCCTTTCCCCGACCCTGCGGCCAAGCCGTCCGAGTCCACTGGTCTGGGGTTACGGGTGTCCCTGTGAGCCCAGGGACGAGGACAGGGCTCCCCGTCCTCCCCTTCTCGTGACAGAGAGCCCCGAGCTTTGCCCAAGACGGGCAGGGTCTGTGCGCCCACAACAAAGCGGCGGCGAGGCCGCCCCGAGGTGAGCGCGGCGACGGCGCAGGAGACACCACCGCACACCACCGGCCTGGAGCCCCCGCACCCTACGGCCACCGGCACCGCCTGCTCGGGGCTCCACCGCCATGCCAGACCCCAAAATCAGGGGGAGAACCCCCTCGAGTGCTGTCGCGACTTAAAGGGGCCACTTTGGTGTCGCTATTACCAGGACACAAACACACCCCCACAGCGCTGCTGTCGAGGCTGCCAGCCCTGTGCTGAGCCGACTCACGCATCCGAAACGCGCCCAGGCCCCCGCGCTATCACCTGTACCTCTGCCTATCGCGACAGCTCCACTGCTGCTCACCGCACTACATCGCGACAGCACAGCCAGGCTCTGCTCTGCACCGCGCCCCCCGAGCCCCTGAGCACCCCCTCGGCCCCGCTCCGCGCCCGCGGGAGCCCTTACCCGAGCCGGGGGTCCCGGGCGGGCGCCGAGGCTCTGCTCGTCCCGCAGCCCCGGGCTCACAGGGACCCCGCCATGGGGCTGGACGGGCCAGGGGTCTTATCGGGGTTTTCTTGAAAGTGAATTTAAACCCCAACTCACTCCCACTGTCACGTGGTGCCGAAATTGGGAACAGGAGCAGAATAAAAAGTAAAGTGGGGTCAACCTCGTAATGAACCTTTTCCCCACTCCTACCAAAAAAAAAAAAAAAAAAAAAANCTTTCCCCCCCCCAAAAAAAAAAAAAAAAAAAAAAAAAAAGAAAAAAAAAAAAAAAAAGCAAAAAAAAAGGAAAAGAAAAAAAAAAAAAAGGACCCAGGCGGGCCAGGGGACGCGAGCTTGGGAGCGGCGAGCGGCTCCCGCAGAAGCAGGGGGGACGGGGCAGGTAAGACCGGGCCGCGCCGGGCCCCGACGAGAGATCCGCGACCGTCCTGGCCCCGCACAGGCGGAGCAGGGGCTGAGAAGGGCCCAGAGGTGAGGAGCCACCCCGGTGAGGGGCGGCGAGAGGCCCAGTTCGCTCTGGGGCTCCCAGGAACGCTGCCCCTGCCACTGACCTGCCCCGCTCGGCTCCGTGCGCGGCCGCGCTGGTTCCGCGCTCGCAGCTGCCTCTGAGGCACGGGCCGGACCGGGCCCCAACCCCGCGGCCGCTGCGGGTCTGCTCCCCGCTTGCACCGCTCGGTCCCCTCCGGTTCCCACCTGCGGGCCGGGCTCCGCGGCAAGGTGAATTTTGGTGTTACTGGTGCCGGGGGCTCGGCTTTGTTTGGGTGAGTCTCCCTCCAGCCCTTTCCCCCGCAGCTGCGCAAGGACAACGGGAATCTCGGCCGCTGCCTGCGCTTCCCTCCCTTAAACAGATTTCCCCCCCCCCTTGAACAAAAAAGTGCGGAGGGGGCGATCCCAGGTGTGGGGGATTTAATTAAAGCAAAGCCGAAGGCTCCCCCACCTCCCTGTAGCCCCGGCCTTCCCCGTCGGTGCGTACGGGGGTGCTGGAGCGGCGGGTCGGGCCCATTCCCCGCCGTGCGGCCCCGGTTGGGTCCAGCCGCGCTCGGCTCACGGTTCCCTGAGCCGGGACAGCACCTGCCCGCAGCGGGCTCGGGGCCGGTTCCAGTGAGGCTCGGCTGGGCCGGTTCCCTCACGCCCCGGCGGGCGCCGAGGGGTGAAGCGTCCCCGTCGCACGGAGCCCCGACCGGGGCAGCGCCGTGCGCTTCGCGGGGGCTCCGGCAATTCACGGCGAGGCGAAACCAGCCCGACTGTCATCACCCGGCAGATAAACGGCCGGATCCCCGACGGCAGGGTGGCTCCTATTCACGGCTCATCAACGCCGAGCCAAGGGAGCAGGGGGAGGATAAGCCCCGCTTTCAGGGACCAGCGCTCCAAACCACTCATCACTGTCACCGAGCTCGCTCATGCCTTGGCCCTAAACACCGGCGATTAATAAAAGTTTACTGTCGCTTTTCTCCAGTCGTTACACTCAGCGCGCGGCCCGGGAAAACCCGAGTGGGATCCGCTCCGCGGGATGCTCCGGCGCTCTTCCAGCCGCCGCGGCCGCCGCCGCCCCCTTTCACTGGCTCCTCTTCCCCCTCAAAAAACCTGATTCTCTTCTCCCCGAGAAAAACTGCCAACCACGACGGAGACGAGGGGAGAAGCGAGCCCCGAGCCCGCACCCGACGATACCCCGCGGCCGAGCGGCCCCGACGGCGGCGGCAGCGGAGTGGAAAGTCAGGACCGAGCCTCGGCCGCATGGGCTGGCATAGATTTACTGGCTCAAGAGGAGACTCACCGGTTTACACTGCTGAGAAGGGTTTGAATGGATGAGGACTGAGAAAAAGTTGCCGAATTTGGCCAGTAACAAGGCTGGAAGAATGGAAGGCTAATACTGAGTTATGCATGGACTCACGAGGAATTACACAGCATCAGAGTCGGGCTTCTAAAGAGCGACAGTGCCAAATTTCTAATAACTGTGTAATATGCTTATTTATACCATACAAGGACTTACAAACCTCATTGTGCATAGCAGCTGGGTCATATTTCTTTACCCTTCCATTCCTCAGGCTCTTTTGCCAAGAGACTGGTACCAAACACTTCTAGGCTGGAAGGAAAACACAAAATTTAATCGCAAAGAAACGATGACAAGGAAGCGTGGGTAAGATACGGGCTGACGTGCAGCCCTTTAATCTTAAGCATCTGCCTAAAATAGATGCACTAGGGGGGTACTGGAAATATGCACGGTTTGAAATGCAAGCGACTCTCTGCTTTTAAATTGTTCAGTCGAATTATCCACATGTATTTCCCTGACCTGGACACGTTTGTAGGCTTTAAGGCTTTGTTTTAAACCGTTAAGTAAATATTTTAACGAATGTTTTAAGAGGTTGTATACTAATGTGCTGCTCAGTCTCGCACCAAGGTCTGCTGAAACTGGGTAAATCAAACGAACAACCGTATTTCGTTTTGTTTTTAAATATTTGGGGGGTATTTGTTAATTTTATCCCAGCGTACAAAGTGTACTTACCCCCGGAATTTCTAGCAAAGATGTACGAGATACAACCCGGCAATGTTTAACTTGTAACAATAATAATTAAAGTATGAACGAATATTCACGCATCTAGATATTTTTTAAAAGCTTAAGTATTTCACAAATAAAAGCAAACAATTGTGGGGTTGGTTTAACTTTTAAAATTAACGCTAATTATTTCTAAATGCTCTGGGTTTTTATTTTTGAATATGCTCTCTTAGTAGTTTTTTAAAGTAGCATCTAAAAAGCTGACATTTCAGATCCAGAGCAGGGTTTTTTTGTTTGTTTGTTTGTTTTTTGGGGTTTTTTTTTGTTTTTTAATGGAAGAGACTTTACCATGAGCTCGGCAACGGTCTTCGTAAGAATGAATAGTCCAAAGAGCAGTGCCCTGGTGAACGTCAGACTGAGATAGTCCCCAGTGGTATTTCCCAGCCAAAGCTCAGATTTAACTTCAATATATATATTAAAAAATAAAGTAAAAAATTGCTCCATCTACTTTGCAATTACTTTTTAGTTTTTTTAATGAGAAGAGCCCTGAAGGTACAACGTGCTGGAGGATGGAGCAGTCAAATGGAGCCACGCTAGAATGGGAACGGTGGTTTGAAAAACAAAAGCGGAACAAAGCCCAGCGCTGGGAGCATTGTGATTTCTGCACAGCCTGGCTGCAAACACCACGGCGGCCACAGCTCTGCTCTGCTCTGCTTCCTGCACCCACCAACTGGTGCTGTGGGGTGCCAAGCAGGCCCTGCCATCACCATTCCACCACTTATGGCAGGTCCACGGCTCTGGTCACACAACCCCCCAGCTGGACGTGCCGCGCTTCCCGGCACTGCCAGGGCCTGGGGGACAGCCTGGGACACAGGGAACTGGGGCAGCCGTGTGGGTTGGTGTGGCAGCCACACGTGTGCATGGAGAGGGGACAGCAGCCCCAGGGCAGCCCAGTGTCCTGCGGGGACCTTGGAGGAGCGGGAGGAGGACACGTGGAACCAGCTGGGTGAGCGGCCCTGGAGCACGCCGGCTATGGGCAAAAAACCAGAGGCACAGCCAAGTGACAACACCGCAAGGCACTCCTCACCAGGCAGGAAGAAAAGAGGAGAGGCTGGTCTCGAGCCTTAAATCAGAGCAAGAAACCGCCTGAAGGTATTGCAAAACCAGCCCAGCACACTCACTGAGGCTCTGCACGGAGCACTTGGCATCACCCACCCGTCCCCGTGCAGGGGATGAGGGACTCGGGGCGAGTCCTGCCCAAAGTGATTATTTAATTTCTGCTGGGGATGAGGAGGAGGTTATTGCTATGGGAAATCGCTGTCCTCCAGGGTAAACAGAGGAACATGCTGGTCTGGGTGAGAAATTCCCAGCGGGAGGGATGAAGGCAGCCAGCTGCCAACTCTGTCTCTGCCCTGGAGCTGGGTGTAGACCCTGCCCGAGCCCACAGTGTGGCACAGTGTGATGCTGTGCCACGGCAAATGGGGCCAGTCAGGCCAAACCACCCCGTTTAAACGTCACAGCGTGGACCCTCACCGTTGGAACAGATCCCACTGACCCACATCCTGAGCAAGGCAACACATGAGTGCATGTCAGCAGTGCCTGGTGAGCCCTCCCATTCCTTGGGAGGGGGGCTGCATCCCACACTCCCGCTGTTTACTCCCAGTGCTGTTTAGACAAAAACATCATTTCAGGCCACTGGCAAAGCCATCACCTCCCAAGCTGGCACATGCAAGCTCCCACACCCCACCAGAGCCTGCAGCTCCTCCTGGCCAGTCCCTTTCCACCACAGTTCTGCCCAGAGGGAATCCTCCTGGGAATGCCAGACCCACAGCACGAGTGGGGCAAAGCAGGGCTCAGCACTGCGGCTATAGGGGGAGAAATACCCCCTCTTTCGGGCTTGTGGAAAACACTAAGCCAGGAGCACGCGGGGGCCCTGGGGATTTAAACACTTGCCAGATGCCTACGATAGCCGTGTATCATCCCGGGAGTCAGTCCTGTCCCGGGTCCTTCCTAAATCACACAGGGCAGATTTAGGGGCGTGAGGCTTTGGGAGCGCGGGAAGGGATTTAAAGGGGCAGAGGGGAGCAGGGAGCAGTGTGAGCAGCCTCGGAGCGTAGGGGAGAGGCACAAACACTCATCCGGATGTGGAGCTGCTGGCGAGGAGGAGACACGACGGGATGGAGGAAGGCGAGGTGAGAGGCAGATGAGAGCTGAGAGGAAGGGAGATGCTGGGGGTCTGGGCAGCAGGAGGCTGGGGCGGGAAGGGGCCACCCTGGGGAGGGGTTTTGCTTCCCAGGGCAGAGCGATTGCCTCAGGTTTGTGCCCTGCAGATGAGGGAGGTGAGCTGCAGGGCCAGCCCCGGCCTCAGGGGGATGCAGAGCTGCTGGGGAGCTGGTGGTGGTGAGGAGCGAGGGAGGGAAGGGAGGAAGGGGGAGTAAAAGGTTCTTCTTAGGAAGCAGGTCAGCAAAGCCGGTCAAAATTCACCACCGTATCCCTCTGCTGTCAGAACATGCTGGGGTGGGATTTCCCCAGAGCATTTCCCAGAAAGAGGCAAACTGTCTGGTCGGGGTTGGTTCTCACCAGGAAGCCACCCCACATCATCAGCTGACCTCTGGGATGTGGTGACTTGCTCCCTGCTCAGTCACATCCCCCCCATGCCTCGTCCCTGCCCCGGGATGCTGCTGTGAAACACATTCCTTGGGCTGCAGCGGGGCAGGGCCAGGCCTGGGACAAATGCTGTTCTCCATTTTGGGCATTTTCCTCCTCACCCACGGAGCAGGTTTGCTCTGGAAGCAGAGCTCAGCCTTCGGGGTGCCTTTGTCCCCAAAGCGGACAAAGTAAGGGGGGCAAGAGCTGCAAAAAGGGATCATACTCCCAATTCCTGGGGGAGGTTCTCAACAGGAGAAAGCAGAAAGGGAAATGATAGCCAACTGGGATGGGGCCCAGAAGCTGGGAATTTCCTCCTTATGGGACATGACTTGCTGTGGGACCCCAAATTTGCTGCAGGTAGAAGAAGGGAAACTGTAGAGAGGGGAGAGATGAAATGCTGGAGCAGTATCTGCCCCTGGCTCCAGCAAGGAGAGAAAGGATGGCTGAGATTCATTAAACAAAGAGACAGGAAAACCTTGCTTAAGGAGCTGTCTGGGAAAGGGGCCATTTCAGGCCTGCTGTATGCAAGTGCCAGTGATTTGGGGCCAGAAGAGACAATTGCTAAATTTTCCTCCAGGCTCGGCTGCACAAGTTGCTGCTCTCAAGTAGAGCAGTCACAGAAAGTCGTGGGGAGCTTACTGGTGCTTTTCTGCCTGGGATGGGTGACCAAGCTGGCTCCATCAGGAGGAGAGAAAGAAAAAGACCTCCCAGATTAGCATTTTTCCTTCTCACACAACAGCTCAGGGCACTGACTGGTGGTGCAGAGAGGCCAGGGCAGCTCCAGCTGGAGGGAGGACATTCCGTGTCCGTAGCCGTGTTCAATGGCATGGGCACAAGTGTCTCACCAGGGAGTGGGAACAGAGAGACCAATGGAAAAGGGGCTTCTTGATCCTCCTGGTGAGTCTGCATCTGTCATAAACCAACAGGATGAAATCTGGGAAGGAGCAGGAGCAGTGGGAACAGCAGAAGATGCTCCCATGGGGCCCTGTTGCTGAGCACAGCAGGATGGAGAAGGTTTGCACCACTGAGCTTCAGCACAGCCACAGCTACAGGGTGAGTCCAGGAGCTTCTGCCCCTGCCATTCCCTGCACTTACCTGGGAGCCAGCTATGGAAGGGGGCAAAACGGGCTCTGCCCCAGCCCCCGACCACTGCTCCACCACCACGAGAGAAGAGAGATCCATGATGGGATCTCTCACCTTGTCCCGTGGAGATGAGGCTGCTGCACAACTTCCAGCTGGTCAAGGGGCTGGCCAGGATGCTTCAGGCCATCCTCAAGGATCCCTAGAAAGTGTAAAAGACAGGGATAAGCAATGATTGTCAGCGCTTTCCACACAAGCATCCTTCTCTGTGTACCACACATACTCAGCACCTCCAGCGAAGGAGAACGCTGTGGTTTTGCCGCTGTGCTGGTGCCACTGACACAGCACAGAAAAGCCTCAGGGCTCAAGATAAATGCCCTGAAACAGATGAAATCAGCCAGGAACACCTGATACTCATTCCCACAAGGTTATGGTAAAGGTTGCGAAACGAAGGAAGTGCTGCACTGGCAGGCTGGCAGCAAATCAAAGCAAATGACATTAATTAAAGCATATGTTAGGAATAGGAAATTAAGCTACAGCAACATTTCATCTGCAGCGTCTTCTCCGGGCACTTTAGAAAGGGTATAAGTTTACTGTAGAGAAAGAGAAATGAGGAGGCTGGTGCAGAGGATAGATGTGCGGGAAGTTAAAAGAATTAGAGGAGAGTTTTAAAAGCTTTAGACTATACACTCAAGGTCATGTTCACTCTCTGTATTTATTTTGAATTGTGAGTGAAGGGGAGGGCTGAGAGTGCTGGCTGGCACTGTGGGGAGACTCAGGCTGACATGGATCTCAGTATCCTCAACAAGGGGGCTCAGCCCCAAAATCCTGATCCTCCACGCTCCTCCCTGCACAGCTGCACCAGGTACCGATGGACCTTGGCACTCATTTGTCTGCTTTTGCAAAAACACACATTGTTTCCCGGTTCTGCTTTTCTCCAGCTCGCTCAGCCCCAGGACTCACCAAGCTCAGCACAATGCTCTGGGCACCCTGGGACACAGAGCACAGAGGGGAAACTGAGGCACGGCATGACTGACAGTCTCGGGCATGGAGCAAGCACAGGGCTGGGAATAACCCCATGGGGAACCACGAGCAGCCCCCCAGGCCCTCCCTCACCAGATCTGTCTCAGCCGTGGGCCCTTCCTCCCGCTCCCGCCCTCGGGGCCGGCAGTGATGCTGCAGTCCCAACCCACCAGGCGTGTTTCTGGGGCCCTACAGACTCACCAGCCACCCGTGTCATCCCAGGTCACCCAGCTTTTTTCCGTCAGCTGTTTCAGGGCCGCCTGCCTGTGTCGCTGTGTTGGGGCTGTGGACGGGGCCAGCCCGCGGCCGTTCCGATGCTCCGCGTGGCTCACGGAGGTGACCGGTGGGCATCAGGAGTGACCCCGTGAGAAAGGGGTGACCTCCCCACTGCTCAGGCCATGCCAGGAGCTGTGACATGCAGTGGGACAGGAGCACAGCAGGTTTTCCACCCAGCTGCACACGTGCTCCTCACCCTCCCTGCTGCACCCCCTGTGCACATTGCGGGGGTGGCCGTGCCACGCGTAGGCAGCGACGGGCAGAGGCAACGCTTGCGTAACGAGCTCTGAGCGAAGGCAACCAGGCAGCAGCCCTGACCCCAGGCGTTCTCCTCCCGGAGCAGCTGCTCTGTTTCCCCTGGAGCCATAAATTGCACGCCGGGGCCAGCGGCCCTCGCGCGGCCGCCGCTGCCTCCCCACGGCGGGTGTCTGTGCGATGAGTTACGAGGAGCGAGCGCCGCGGCCAGGGCTTGGCTCCAGAGCCCCAGCACGAGCGAGGCAGCACAGCTCCCTCCCTACGCTTCCTCCAGAGCCCTTTCCCTCCCGCTCCCACCCGGCCCACGCTGCCGCCCTGCAGGGGTTCACCCCACGGGACACCCCGTGCCTCGCGGCGTCCCAAGGAGGGCTGGCTGCGGCACCGTGTTTACCCAGGGCGAGTGGGCAGATGGCTTGCTGACAGCTTCAGGAACACCTTGTAGCAGTTGCGGTGATTCTCGAGATCCGTTGCTTCCCATTTCAATTCACACATCATGATTTCTAAACCTCAGCTTGTACCTTTCCCGGCAGAGCTCCCCACCTCCATCCCGCCTGCGCGCGGTCACTACCGGCTCGGCAGCGATGGGAAGGGGAACCTGCGGCAGCAGCAACAGCCATCCTGTCTCTGGCACTGCCTCCTTCGGTGGCCAGGGGCAAGTCCCTTAACCTGCCAAAAAAAAGGGGCACCAACAGCGCAGGAGCAGCACAGGAGCCGAAAAGCACTCAGAGGATGTAAGGGGCTGTAAGTACTTAGGGATGAAGGTTCTCTTCCCATCCCCTTCTCCAGCTGAATAACGGTTGTAAACGTATGGACTGGAAACAGGGGGTAGTGGGGCCTGGGGTTGGCACATGTGAGTCTCTCCTGATCCTGATGCAGAGCATCTTCCCTCAGAATGAGCCCCTGCCATCAGCTGCTGGGGACCAGCACCGAGCCAACCCCACTGGGCTGCAGGAGCCTGCTCAGCCCCTGATGACGTTTGGAAGGAACTCACAAAGACCAAACTGGAGCTGGGACCAAGCCTGGCCATGCTGGCTCCTAAAACCAGGTCAGCAGGAGGCTCACATCCAGCTTCCACACCTGGAATGGCTGTTGGCCCTCACCTTCCCTCAGGGAATTGTTTTCTGTGTCTGGTGGGACCCCAGAGCCAGTTGTGGGGACCTCTCCCACCAACTTCCCTGAGCAAGTGAGAACCAGAGCATCTCTCACTTGTATACATTCCTCTGCCCTCCTTGTGCTGCTATGGTAGTCTTGGCCTCAGGGTGATAAAAGGAGTATGTTTTTCCAATTAAAAGAGCCAAATGCATTTTCCTGCCAGTATTTAGTCCGGCCTAACATGCAATGTCTACATTTTAGCCTTGAAGATGCCTCTAGAGACACTGCAAAATAAATCAATACTAGTCCACATGCTCAAAAACAGAACCAATAAATAACTTCAGAGCAGCTTTTCTGTTTACCCTATGAAATTCCCACTCTTGGAAATGCACTTCAAAACGCAGCGTCTCAAAACAAAATGGAAAAGAAAAACAACCCCCCGAGCCCTTCATTAGCGGCGCAGCGTGAGGCTCCCCAGCCAGGCAGGGCTGGTTTCAGGTTGCAGGTGCAGGGCCAATTCTCTGCTGACCTCTGCGCTGGGACTCGGGATCGAGGTTGCCTGCGCAATGGTTTAAAAATTTTGAATAAAACCGTAATAAACAAATAGATAGATAAATAAATAAATATTTTTTTTTTAAAAAAAACCATCCCGCGTGGCTTCTCATGGCGTGGAAGGTGCTGGAGGAAAAGAAGCACCCAGGTGTTGGATAGGCACATCCCCAGCCCGGTTCCGAGCCCTGATCCACAGCTCCAGGTGCTGCACCCAGAACCCCTTGAGTCTATCGCAGGCATGGGGGTCTGCACCCCATGAGCAGCCCAAGGTTTTCCCCTGGTGTCATTGATGTGTCCCCAAATGTGCCCAAGGGTGAGGGATAACCGTGGCCCTGGACCTGCTCCCTCTGCTCTTCCCAGGTCACCCAGTCTGGAGCCGGCCAGGGACTCACCACTTCTTCCTCCTTTCTGACAATAAAAAATGTTTCTTTAGGTTTAACATAAAATAAGATTTACAAGAGCTATTGAAAGGAAACTTACAGGCATTTTTTTTTCCTGCATCCTGTTGCAGAAGGGTCTCATGTGGGAGGCAGTGGGTCTGTAGGACCCTGATGGGGAGGTGCTGCCCTGGACCAGGCACACGTGTGTGTGCAGGGACACACCGTGGTGTGTGGGCAGCAGGCAGGCAGTGAGCAGGTCATGGGCACCCACCTGTGCATGCAGAGGTTTGCAAACCCTTCCTCTCACACACTCAGGCAGCAGTGGGGTAAACTACCACAGCCAGTGGTGCCATCAACAGCCCGGTTGTGCTGGTGACAGCATGGACTCGAGCCCACAGCATCCCCTGCTCAGGGGCAGATCACAGCACAGGGTGACCCCAAGCTGCATCAAATGGCCTGGGACGGACAGATGGACACACAGAGCCACAGGTAGATGCAAATGGAAGGGTGGCAGGAGGCAACTCGACTTCCCCAGCCTCCCACCCCAGCAGGGATGTACCACCTACAGGGAAAACCCATCCACTGGCCAGGGGACAAACTGGAAGCCATTTTCTTCCTCTCCCTCTTTCTGCTGCCCTCCCCCGAGGCTCCCTGTTGTCAGGGTGCATTATGCAGGCAGGACGGCTCTATTAGTCACAACGACTGGAAAAGCACACCCAGCAATCGTCAGCAGGGCTGAGCCAAACACACAGGGTCTGATCAGGAGAAGGAGCCCTGGGGCATAGGGTAACCTGGTGGAAAAGCATCCGGGGGAACCCCAGAAGGCTTTTTTTTACATGTTGATTCAAGAGCAAAATCTCTGCTGTCCCACTCCCACTAGGAGCTGCTCCTGCCAGAGCAGGGTATGTGTTTCCTCGGGGCAGAAGCAGCTGACACCTCTCCGGGCTGGGCTCGGCCTCTAAAGCACTGACCACATCCCAGGAACTCCAAATCCCCTTCCCTGAGAACTCCTAGCAGGGAGGAGCAGGACCAGGAGTTAATCATGCTGGAAAAATCAGTGCAACCATTACAACTTTGGCGTTCACACTGGTCTGGCACCCACCCCTCTGGCTGTTTTTTTTCCACCGAGGCATCGGAAGTGTCTGAGCTCTCAGAGAGCAGCAGCCTCGACACTGAGCTCTTCCACAAGCACCCACCCAAAGCTGCGCAGGAGAAGGTGCTGAGCACCTGAAATCGCAGCACTACACCCACCTGCACGGATTTATCCCCAAAGCCAAGGTCAGCAGGACATCAGGGGCTTGCTGGAGCACAGAGCAGGACGAGACATGCCCACTGTGGGTGCAAAGGTGGAACAGCTTCAGGATCTCGCTGCCAGAAGGGTCCATGTCCCTGCAGTGACCATGACATCCAAGGATGGGTGCATGGGGGCAGGTGTGAGCCCGGAGCACAGCTTTGGGCTCTGCACAGGGAGGTCTCCGTGCCCTGCAGCAGGTCTCCAGGAGTCCTGTGGGAAATGGGATGGAGGCAATGTCAGCTTTTTATAGTTGGACACCAGAGGAGAAACACAGGGGGAAAGGGATGCGCAAACCTGCAGCTCACAGAAGATGAACCCCAAATGCATCCCAAACTGTGTCATGCAGCTCACACACGCACATCCCTTCCTGCTTTGGTGCCACTGCTGCAGCCCGGGGTCCTGATGGCACCACTGCCACCCCCTGCTCCTGTCCTTGTCCTGAATAGCGAGGGGAGAGGGCAAGACCCCACCAGCCACAGGCTTGGTGTGTGTCACACCCATCACACGCCTGCAAAAACACGCCGTGGATATAAATTGGACAGATTCAGCGACTGTGGGGCCTTCTATTCTTCCTTACATCTCTGGGCCACTTCCCCACCCCTTAAATGCTTTACATTATTTATTACGTTTCATTTAACCCCAGCCACGTCCTCCAAATAAAATTTATTTTGCAGCTGTCATTCAGGTTTACTCTGGCCTTAACCTCGTAATCCTATTGATTCCCTCATTATTCTGGGAGCGCGGGATTGATTTCATGCCTTCTGTGTTATGGAGAAGCCTTTGCTCGTTAATCTCACGCACATTTACAAACATTCAATCCTGGTCATTCATTATTTTCTCATTGCCTACACGGCCTGACTCACAGAGGTTCTCAGCTTGTCTGCTTTGCCGCCTTGTTTTGGGGTAAGGATGGAGAGAGAACATGATCCCTCTCCTAAAGGCCATCTACCCTGCATCCTCTCAACCTGGGCAAGGAGCCCTGAGGCAGAGGGTGATGGGTTCCTACGCAGAGAATCACCCAAAAATCCCCCAGAATCGTGCTCTGCATCACCTGGAGATGCCCCAGGACTGCATCCAGCTTGGGAAGGTCACTGCAACCAGCTGGGCTGGGAAAAACAGAATACCAGGACAAACCCAGGTTGGAAAGGACCTTGGGGGTCTCCAAATCAACCTCCTGCACACACCAAGGAGCACTTCAGAGTCAGACCTCGCTGCTCGGGACCCTACAAGGACCTGTTGCTGGAGACCACTGATGCTCAGATATGTGCACGCCCCCAAACACAACCCAAGCGTGTTTATACAGTGTGATTAATCATCCCGAGCATTTCACACAGCCCCATCAGGGTGCACAGCACTGTACAGTATATGGAGGAAGACATGACCCCTGTCATAGAGGCTTAGAGTAAAAAATAGGCAGACACTATAGTTCAGACACGTAATAAATCCCACAGAAGGGCCAATCTCAAATATTTCAGCTGTTTCCCCCTCCCCCCAGTAATGTATAATTGTCTTTGTTGGATCAATACAGAGGGGCTTTGTGGAAGGAGCATGTTTTAAGGGAAGATTAATGTAGTGAATTATATATGCAGTTAGGAAGAATTCTAACATTTAACTTCCAGGAGGAGAGGGAAGGTCTGTGTGATCAAACCCTCCTTCCAGGATGGGAACACGGTGTCTGGTGCTGTGGGCAGGCAGGGAGGTGTGAGCACCTCTTGCTCCCAAGGACCTGCTCCTGTGGGATGGTGGTGAGAGCCTTCCTGAAGGGATGGATGGATCTGGCCAGGATGGGTGGATTCAATTAGAGATTTCAATTAGATTTCAGCACAGCCTAAACCCGTGTGCCCTGGGCTGCCTCCCTCAGCCCCACTCCAGCCCCACCTGGGGTTTTGGGCAGGATTTGTCCCACCACACCCGCCCACAAGGCCATGCACTGTGGTGTTGGGGTGGCTGTGTGGCAGCAGCACATCTCACCCTCCAGACACAGCCAGCAGTGAGCAAACAGGGCTGTGCAGCAGGAACCTGATACTGGTCACTAAACACCTACTGTTTATCCACAGCAAAGCCCTGTGATCATCTGCCTGGGTACAGAGACACAAACCCAGAGCATCATACACAAATTAATACCCCTAATCTCATTAATGTGCAGTGACACAGGGGCTGAGCCCTCCCTCTGGTGAGCAGAGCGCAGCTCGGCAAGGTGTGCATCCTGCAAAGGCTATCATATGGAATAGATTTAACTGAATCAAGTTTTGATTAAATGCCATAAATATGATTGACTTGGTTACATACCCTCTGTATGACGGTCTGTTTAATTTATTTTTTCATTCTGAGAGGGGATGTTGCATTGATCCCAAACATTACCTTTGACTACCACCATAAATTCCCATTTTAGGGCGACCCGCGGCAGCCTTATTAATATTTTTACACTTACCCAGCAGTTGCCAGGGTTAACCCTTCAACAACATGCCCAAATTGTGCTGTGCTGTGGGGGCAGGGGGGGGTGACCTGAACCAGAAGCAGGGGCTGCAGCCCTTGGGGGGAAGTCACCTGTTTTAACGCCACCGCTGCAAAGCCACCAGCACTCCAACGGCTCCTAAACCCGCACCCTGGACCCCTTACAGCAAAAACCCCGAGCCAGCACCTCCACAAGCCCTTTGGCAAAGGAACAGTGCCCCGGGCACTGCCGTAGCGTGCCCAGAGAGGGATGTCTGCTAGCTGAAATCCCACAAAACCCAGCACACCTCCCACCCTCCTCACCACGCCAGCCTTTGGACCAACACTGCTACAGATTTCCTCACAACAGCTTCCATATCTTGCTTTTTGTCAGGCAGGAAAAAAAACCCAATATGCCCAGATATTTTTTATATTGCTAATAAATTGGAAAAAATGCTTTATGTTTTCAATATATTTTCAATTTACTGCCATGGTCAGTATCTTGGTTGCTATGCATGTTTTATAAGCAATGTCAATGATAACCAGATTTAGCTGTTGGTTTCTCCATAAATACCGTGTTATCCACCAAAAGTGATCTCTGGTAACAGAGTGTCATTAAAATTAATGCTGAAAAGTGTCAGGGAAACACCAAAAGCAAAAACTAATAAATCACTTCCAAGCACATCTTGGAGATACCGGAATTTCTCAGGGTTTATTTGGAAGATAAGCTGATTTTTAATACATATTTTGGACAGATCCTGCAATCCCAGCATCCACAAAGTGCTGAAGAAACACATGAGCTCATTCCAGGCTCTCCCTGACCAAAGCAGAAGGGGTTTCTATGCACTTGGATTCCAGACAGTGACAAAAGCCACTTTGAGCACATCCAGGTCCCAGCACCAGGAGTCTCATGAGTCCATCAGCTGGGACCTGCTTTATATTGTTCCCGTCTCCTGTGTCATTTTATATCATTCCTGTCATAGAATCACAGACTGGTTTGGGTTGAAAGAGACCTTAAAGATCATCTCATTCCATCCCCTGCCAGGGGCAGGGACACCTCCCAACTAGCCCAGGTTGCTCCAACCTGGCCTTGGACACTTCCAGGGATGGGACAGCCACGGCTTCCCTGGGCAACCCGTGCCAGAAAACAGAAAACACCACGGAGCCGTGGCCATCCCAGCTGGGGGCTGGTGCCTCTTGGGTGCCAGAGGAGCAGAGGGGCTGGTTTTGGGGTGGATGTTCCCTGAACATCACCAGGTCCCCACAGGAGCTACCGCAGCTGATTGATCTGCAAACAGCCCCAGGGTGCAGCTCGCTGGATTAATACCCTGGCAACCCCAGGGGGTCAAATTTTGCCCATATATTCCTGAATAATTTAACTCATGATGAAGTCCTTGGCTGAGCAGGCTCCAGATAAGGATCTGAACAGCTGAGCAGGACATGCACTGTGAGGTCTCTCTAAACACTGAATTATTCAGCAGAAACATTTCTGCTGTCCTCCCTCCAACTCAATTAAGCTTTGTGCTTAATTGCAAAGCACACTCGCCCTATTTTCACACAACAGTGGGACTGACCAGTGAGCCAGTGATTCTTAGGGAGAAGTCAGATGCAGGGAAGACTTTGCTTAGGATTAAGATCTTTCCTACAGGAGTCCAGCCCAAGAAGGAGTTGAAGCAATGGAGTGACCCACCCTCGAGGAGCAAAGCTGGAAGAGTGATGCTTTGTCCAGGCTCGGGATTTCTGCAGGAACAGATCATTCCCACTCACCCCTTCCTTCTCTTTGCATGCAAACAGCACAAACTCATCCAAACTCACTCAAACCTACACATCCCCCAGCAGGCAAATTTTAGCCTCCTTGTAGGCAGATTTCTCACTCACCTCAGCTGTCTTTTATGAGCCAGGCAGTTTGTTCTCACCAAAGTCATGCCCATCTTTCCAGGGTGTTCTGCCATCAGGGTGATCAAGGGAAAGCATCCAAATCACTCAGCAAATGACCCGGCACAGCCTGAAACACCACAGCACTGCATCACTTCAAATCCCAAACAGCTCTCAGCTCTCCCAAAGCAGCACCTGGAATGGGGTTGGGCTGCAGCTCTTTAATTAATAAATTAATTAATGCTCCACCATTAATTCACAAATTAATAGGAGTCCCAAACTTCCCAGGACCCCACAAATGTGACACAGGAGATAAACCATCACACCTCCAGCTGCACAGGGTGGATGGGTGGCACCCAGCAAACCTTGTGCTACAGCCATGGAAATACAAAATCCCAACACAAACCCGTGGCAGCACAAGGGGTTTGTCTCCCTTCACCCTCGGCAGAAGCCAGGAGACCCTCAGCTCAACAGCAGTAAAGCATTTTCCCATGGTATGCTGGCTTCCTTGCTTTAAAGAAAAAAAAAAAAAGGAAAGAAAAATTATTTAGAGTTTTCATAGCCCCTTTTCATCTAATATTTAACGTGTGAGAGTTTCTGCATGCCCAGGTCAGATAAACATGAGAGAAGATTGTTTATAGAAATTATACACAGAGCGGTGCTGGTTTAATTTATCAAAAAAGGTTTTGTTGAAATAAATCCGTTTTACAGTGAAACCCACTTAAACCTGTTAAAAGGAGTGACCCTGTTTAAGCAAACCTGTTTGTGCTTCACCTCGAGGGGCAGCTCAAGCTGCACCACGATATCATCTTCCAGTGTAAATATTCCCCTGCTCTCCCAGAGTGCGGGACATCGCTGGCAGGAGCTGTGCCAAGGAGAGGGCTCTGGGGGTCAGTGGTGCCACAAGGGGTGGAAGGATCCAGCCTTGGACCCCACGGGAAGATCTGGCCATCAGTGCAGTGGTTTGTGCCACCTCATGTGCCAAGAGAGCTGGGAGCAGGCGGTGGCAGTGGGATGTCAGGGGGCTCTGCAGGAGAAATGCAGCTCTTGGCAGGCTCCAAACTGGGGGAATAAGGGACAGGGAGAACCCTCCAGCCTCTGCCTGCCCCTCTGCTTCGCCTGACACTCCTGGCTTGCTCTTGCATTGATTGCTGTTGACACCACTGTCATTATCAGCTTGACCACATCGCTCTTATTTTGGGAAATAATAATAGAAATTAGCCAGTAGCCATTTTCCCCCCTTCTCCTGAAATCCAGTGCAAAGTGGGGAAAAGCAGAATCTCTGCTCTCGCCTCCCCTCTGCTGGCGCCAGCAGCACTTGGCTCGTGCCTGGTTTTGCTCCTCAGCTTTAAAAGAGTTCAGATCAGCGAGGACAAACCGGGACCAGGCGGAATACAGGGGGAAAACCCACCGGGCATTCCTCCCTCGTGGCACGGGTCGGATTAACAGGGGGAAATTAATGCTAGCACGTTTAATGGAGATGAAATGCTTTAGGAATGAGTAGGTGCATTAATCTGAAGCATGTGGCTTTAAGAGTTAATCTGAGTACGGGAGCAATACCGGGAAGCACATTCGTTCATTCATCCACTCAGGAGGCATCAGCCAGGTACAGAGTTTTGCGCTGTTCCCACAGTCTGGCCTAAAGGTATTTATAGCCTAGAGCTGGGGGAAAGAAAACAGAGAAAAAAAGGGATGGGATAAGGGAAACTGCACTTTGGAAGCAGTCGACACGAAATCCACCGAGGCAGAATTAATACTGTCTCGTTAACAGAGGGAGCAATTTGAAATTATATGGGAAAGGTGGATAAAACCTGGAAAGCATAAGAGCCAGCTCTGATTTCAAAGTCTGTGGGAGCATTCCAAGGCAAAGCTTTAAAATTAGAAACAGCATGCAAAGTTACTTTTCCATTGAAATGTCATGTTTTCCTTGAAAAGGGCTTTTTCCATCTCAAGAACGGGTTTTGTCACCGAGCAGTAAGTGTGCTTCTCCCGACAGATCTGCTGAAGCAAAAACTCCTGGAAAAAAATGGAGAACCGCAACCGGGTGCTGGGCAAACAAATAAAGGCCAAGGGGACAAGAGTCTGGGCAGCACGTTTCCATCCTGGGAGGTTTGTGGCTCATCCTGGCTCCACTTGGCCCCTCTGCTCCCCCACACCTGCCCTGGATTGCTCCTTCGGGGCAGTGAACACACCCCGTGATGCCCAGGAGGGTGTTTGGGAGCATATTCCCAGAGGCCAGACACTGCTTGTACCACAATGTGCTGCAAATCTGCTATTTCTCACCTGAGGTGGAGCCAAAAATGAAGGGCAAATACGTTTGCTGGATTCAAGAGTCTTTCCAGTAAATCCACAGAAATCGCCATCAGCTGGATTCAGGTGATGCCTCCAGCCTAAAGCCCAAGGTTCACATCCTCCAGCTCCTGCTCAGAGCACTTTTGGGGGGAAGTCACCTGTGGATGACCTGGGAAGGAGCAGATCCCCCCTTCAGCCTTTGCTTGGATGCAGGACAACCCCAGTGCTTCGGGCAGAGGTCCCTCTGTGACAGCTGGGGATCCACCAGCATCACCCAAGCTGTGACAGGCACAACCACCACCCTGAAGGCCAACACAGTCACAGCTCTCCTGGGCACTGCACTACCCACCATCCTCTTGTTTCCAGGTGGTCTAAATGCCAAACTCCACAAACACAGTCTGTGAAACCCCCAGCGTTCCCCCAACACTGGGTATGTGACAGTGGGTGTCACCAGCCACTCCTGCTGCTCGTCCCTGGCCACACCACAGAGTGCTACAGGGGAGAAGGGGAAATGTAGCTAAGTAGGAGTGTAAAAATGGGATGCAAAACTCTGAGAGGTCACTGGTCCCTGGCTTAGCAGTGACCCCGCTCCCCACTGCAAGGCTGAGCTTACGAGTGGGACAAAAATGGTCAGGAGAAAGAGTGCTCCTGGCATGTCCCCCACAGGCAGCCCCGTCCCACCACACTTCCCTGGGCAGCCACAAACACACTGAGGGAACGGNGGTTGCTGGAGGCCAGACTCTCCCAGTGCCCGTGTCCTGGCTCCTGCGGGGCTGGCAGGTGCCGCGGGGACACGGGGATACAGGGACACGGGGATACAGGGACACAGGGACACAGCCCTGCCGCTCCTGCCCGCGCCTCTCCCCCCGGGCCGCCCGGAGACAGCCCCGCTTTGAAGCCGTGCCGAGACTGGCGGCAGCGTCGGGGCTGGAATAAGATGGCTTTTAAACTCGGAGTGAGATGAAAAGCAGCCGGAAACGCATCTAAAGGGTGACTGGAGGGCTAAGCCTGCTTTTCTCATGCTCGCTTATCCCGGGCTGCTCCGCCAGAGACCACGTCCCTGGGGAGCCGCTTTCTCAAGCTCTGCTGCCTGCCCCAGTCCTGTGCTGCTCACATCCCTCGCCCTCCAAGAGGTGAAATGGCATCAGACTTTCAGCAGAGATGTAAACCCCATTTTTTTATCATTAAATCTCCCGTGGCATTTCCTGCCACGACTCCCAGGAGCCCAACTCCGGTCCTGAAGCACCAGCCAAGGTGCTTCACCCCAGGAGCATCTGTGGCTCTGGAAAAAGGGACACTCCTGGGTTGCTTCTCGGAGCGATTTGGGAGGAGAAGCGGGAGACACAGAGGCCTGTCACTGCCCAGGAGTGGGCAGGGTTCAGCAGGCACACACAGCACCAACAGGAGAAAAATCACCCCCTTTCCCAGAGCACTCCAGGCTAAACCTGCAATTCCCACGTTTTCTGGGCACCGACCACCTCTGCTGCTAAACTGTTAATGGCACACTATAAAACCCTGCCAGACAGCCCCGTTCCCCACAGTGCCAGGCCACCAGCCAGACAAGAGCAAGAGCCAACAGAGAGCAGGGCTGCTGGGTCTGAGCACCACGGCCCCACGGAAGCACATCAGAGCTGAGCCATCACCATGTGCCTGTTGCTCAACAGGGGAGACACAGAGAACACCCCTGGGCATCTTCACTGCCCTAACAGAGCAGCCAAAGCTTCAAATCAGGTTTAAAGCCCCCAAGGACCTCAAATGGCTTTTTACCTACTAGATTTCTGCTCTCCTGCCCGTTAAGCTTAATGGAAATGGTTCTGAGAAGAGCAAGCCCGAAATGCTCCCCAGGGATGCAGCCGTGGGCTGAGCACCCACAGCACCAGCTCGGGATTCACCAGAAGGGAGTTCCTCGCTCGCAGCCAGCACAGAACCCCCACGAGGGGCTGCTCCTGGCATCAGGGACACAGGAGGCCAGGAGAAGCACGGATCTAACGAGATTTGTGCTAATTCATGTGATTGTTTATAAGAACAACGCCACACTAAGCCCGTTAAGCCACTCTGGCTGGCCAGGGCTATCTGCTCCCACCGGCCTGGCCTCGGCTGCGCACCCCCCAGAGCCTGCGGGTTGCTCAGACCAGCTGGGCACACATTTTACCTGGGAGGATGCAGCGTGCACAGAGAAATCTTCGCCATTTCTCCTAACCAGAGCACTCTCAGAGAAGATCTCACTCTGTTTTGACGAGGCTGCCCTCCCTGCACGGCACCAGGCGCCGCGACTCACGTGTTGCAGCCGTGCGAGCCCTGCAGGGCACGTGCAGCTGGGAGAGCAAAGCAGGAGCAGCCCCGGAGCTTTCCTGCATCCTGCAGCTGCAAATCCACCACCTCTGGGCTTCTCACTGGGTTCTCAATCAAGAATTTACAGTAGCAAATGGTTGGTGAGGAAGCTCACAGGGACAAACCCTCCACACTAACTCACTCCCTGCCCCACATGTCACAGCTCACACAAACTGGTGGCATCTCAGAGCTGGGCCAGACTTTCCTCCCACCACCCCGATGGAGAAAACAGTTGTTGTTGTTGTTGTGTGTTCCCTTTCCTTTTTTTCTTTCCTTGATTGAATATTGCCTGAGCCCTCCTTGCAGCCAAGGGAAAGGTTACCCCAGCAATCAGCCTCGTGGTGCCAAAGAGTCTGCACCGAACTCAGCTCCGGCCTCCCCGGCTCTGGGGGAACCAGACATAACTATGGGTCTTTAATCTCAGCCACACTCGCTGATAATCTGCTCTGCAGTTTGCAGATAGGCTCGTCTGGGCTCTCACAGGCTCCAGGGATGCACAGGGAGGGCAGGGGGAGGCAGGACCAGGCCCACTCCCAGGGCTCAGGCTGGTCGTGCATCTTTCTTGCAAACCACCCACAGCACATGTGGCCACCAAGGCACCCAGACGTGATCCTGTGCCCCCACAAGTGGGAGTTTTGGCCTTGGATTTGTGGCAGACACTTGGGAAATTATAAACTGCCCATTGCCATTCTAGAAAGATCACAGGCACTGGTGGGGACTTAAAGTGACTGAAGCTTGCAGAGGGGAGCAGTGGGACCTGCCCTTCCAGTCCTGCAAAGGGGCCCCAGAAAACCATCCCAGGTCACAGGGCAAGTGTGTGAGCTGAAAAAGCCACTTTTTGCCACAAGAGACACTCTGGGGTATCCCAGGGTCAGGGTCCCTCCGACCATCCCTGCCTGGGGGACCTGCTCAAGCAATGGAGCACATTCCAGCCCATGGCGGGGTCCTTGCTTGGCAACTCATGTCCTGCCCCACACTTGACCAAGACCAGTCACAACACTCACCAGTCACCCCAGTAAGAGGGACTTCTCCTCTTTGGTAGGGCCAAAAGGAGGAAAATACCCTCCATCCTCCTGTTCACATGGGACAGGACCCTGCCACCCAACCAGGGAAAGAGCAGGATTTCCCCTCGTGTCACCAAAGCACAGCACGTGGCACTGTGACAACACGACAATTCTCTCAGGAGAGCCGAGATTTCCGCCCAGTTCTCCCCCATCCTGGGAAAAAGGGCATTTCATGCAGGCAAAGGGCTCAGACAGCCGGGTCTGTCAGTGTGAGGCTGTGCCCAACCCAGAGGGATGGTCTCTGCTTGAAAACAACTGGGGAAAACCAAAACAATCCAGCTGGAACAAAAATCCCTGCAAATGCTCCCTCTCGTGGAGGCTGGCTAACTCTCCAGCTGCCTTGGGAGACCGGGAGAGGTCTCATCCCAAAACTTTCCCAGGGATGAGGGGCTCTGCAGGAATGAGGGGTGAGTGGGGGCCTGTGACACACTCCCCTCACAGCACTGTGCATCATCCCCTCCGTGCCCAGCAGGACCTTCAGAGAGAGTGGGACAAAGTGGGCATGGGATGGGATGAGCTCAGAGCTGGGGACACATCTGTGTCCACCATCCAGGGATCTCAGATGCTTTTGAGGCTCTAGCAGCCAAACTACCTTCCATTCTCACCGATGTGGGGAGAAAGTGCACATGGGGGAGTAGAAAGGGAAACCCCAGGAAAACCTGTTGCTATTGGCCTGGGCTGAACCCCACTGCATGGAATTTGCCTCTTTTAAAGCTGCTTTGAGGGTGTCCCCGAGGCCTGACATGGCCTGGATGCAGCAGAGCAGGGACAACAGCACTGCAGTGTCTCCACCAGCTCATTATTTCCCAGCCCGGGGAATTATTTCCCAAAAGTCTTTAACAGATTCCCCCCAGCCACACAGGGTTTTGCACTGACAACACCTTTGTGCTGGGAACCGAGCCAAGATCTCCACAAGGTCATTTTGCAAAGACAATTAGGTAGTCCCTCAGCAGTGCTGTCTCACTTTAATTAGATCTTATTTCCAAAGAATTACCGAGTGCCAGGCCCAAGGCTGGAGGCAAGGACCATTTACAGGAATCAATGGGAAGCGAAGGACAGATGTACCTGTGCTTACATCACCAGTTACAGCAATGCCAACCTGAGGAGGAGAGGAGCAGCCTGACCTGCACCATTTCGTCCAGTGATACTTCAGGCAATATAAAATCCAGCGTGCAGAGGACACAGCACCGCACTCAGTGCTCCTGAGTGCTTCTTGGGGCTTAGGAGCCTCGGAGGAAGCATTCGCTGCATTCTGAGGGGCTCTGTAGGTGTAGCAGAGTGAACCTTTTCGGCAGAACACGCGTACAGAAAAAGTGAACACATATCCACACAAACGCCCTCAGAAAGGTGCAACATGGCAGTGCAGGGGGCAGGACGCAGCGTGTGAGAGCAGGGACCAGAGGGACCAGAGGCTGGGCACATCGGGGGGAAAGGGGTGGTGGTCCTGCCGCAGATCTCCCACCCCTGAGGTCTGCAGGAAGTCAAACCCCCCGGATCACTGATGGTGCCGCCGGCACGGGCTGATGCCTCTGGGGAACCCGAGCCCGACCACCCCCCGGGGCCGCCCCCTCGGCGCGGCCACTTCGCCACCTGGTGGCCGATGTCGGGGTAGCGCCGGGCACGGCCGGGACGGGGCTGGGATGTTCCAGAGCCGAGGAACATCCAGGGAAGGAAAAAACCCGGATTTTTTTTTTTT
>VXAY01001468.1:990417-1014869 GCA_013399855.1 Oxyruncus cristatus | reverse complement strand
TTTTTTTTTTTTTTTAAGCTCCAGGCTTTCTTAACAGTTTGGCTACGGGGCTATCAACAGCAGGGAATTTAGGACATTCTTTTCAATGAACCAGACTGAAAATATTTTGGTACAGCCCCAGTTTGTAGGTTTTTTTTTCTGAATCCACCCCCCTTTAAACAAAACATCCTGATTCAAAGGAGCTTCTTGCAGACTGGGAATTTCCACATGGCCATATTGCAGCACTTATAAAAAGTGATTTAATGCCTGCCAACAACAAATACATTTGCAATGACACCACTGTGTGTTATGTGCTATCCTACTTTATGTGCTCAGTAAGAACCAGCCAAGCTGTCCCAGGCAGGAGGGAGAAGAGCCGCCTTCCTTCCTCTGCGAGAACTTTGTCCCTTCCCCTGCTCCTTGGAAAGCCTGAAAGGAAACAAGCATCACGGTGACAACACAATCCCTTCTGTATGTGTTAATCTGGATTTTGTTTGAACTTTTGGAGCTGACCTTGGCTTGAACTGTGTTAAAAACCCTGACTGGTGTGGACTGACTTGACCCTGCGGTCCCATTTGTGCCAGCCCTGCCCTCAGCCCCTTCCTTACTTCAAGCCATTATTTTACAGACAAAAAGCAACACAGCATTACAGCAGATATAGCCAGCGGAGCTGCAAGTACTTACTTACAGGCAAACTCTCCTCTGATTTCAGCCCAAGGAAGTTGTTGTTTTTTTTTTTTTCTCCTGCTTGAGAAAGGACTGTCTGAAAACCAAGCAAGAAACTGAAATTACTGCTGTAAACTCTCTGTTTTTATTAGCGGTTCCCAAGCCTGAAGAAAACAAAACCTTCTGAGTGGCTGCATTACGGTTAAAAACAAAGCAAAACAAAAAAATCCAGCCCAGGACTGGACTGGGTATTTGGTGTTTGGGGACGGAGGAGGAAGAGGGTGGTCGGTTCTGCATCCCTTGGTGTGGCTGGTTTGAGCCATAAGAGTGCGAGAAGATTTGTGGGTTTAGATAGTTTCCTCTCCTTACCATGACTCAAACGGCTTTTATTAAAAACAAGTAGTGGGAAGGAAATGTCACAAGCTGACAGTCCCATCTCACTCTGCTCCTCGACACAAGTTGGCTGAGATGTAGGAATTCGTGTGGTTATGATGTGCGAGCCCAGGACTGTTTTATCAGCAGAGTTATGCGGTGCTGGTTTTGACTGTGCACGTTCCGAAGGGTACAGAGGTTCAGGGCTGCTGCACAGCCCTGCAAAGCCTCTGATACGTGATCCCACAACAGAACGGAGGGAGGTGGGTGCCTCTGCTTCCAGCACCTGGTCCTTGTCCCACAGAAATCAGTGGGATGAAGAAGCAGGGCCCCAACCAAGGCGAGGAGCTGGAGCTGGGCTCAGGCACCCCCCAGAGATGGGTGTTGGTTTTCAGAGGTGCCAAGGCACCACCCAAATATCTTGGGTTTAATAACCCTTATTTTTAATATCCCTTGCACACAGGGACGAGGAAGCGGGGAGGCAAACCCAAGCTAGACTGGCTGCCTAACAACCACTGATGGCTTTAATTAAAGCCCTTGAGTTAGTAAATATGCACAGAGTCTGGTCCAGGGAGATACACAAAGCCCACAGTCAGCCCAGTAACACTCCATGAACATTGCCATTTGAGCAGTTTCTCGTTTAACTTAGATTTATTCAATGACACATGCATTTCAGGACAGATATCTGAGTTCCAATGAACAACTTTTATAACCAAATATGAGAAATTTGTGACTGCAGTTTAGTCAATTAAGTACATTTCTAAAATACATGACTAGAAGAAAATCGGAGCAATAGAGAGAATTCTTCCAAAGAACAAAAAGGAAACATTTCCATTTGTAATACTCCTGGCATTGACGAGTATCAGAGGGGAAGGAGGGCAGCAAAGAGACGCGACGAGGAAGGAATAACATTATCAACCCTGTCCACACTAAGTCCTCCAGTTTCCAGTCTCTCCAGTTCATCCACTAATGCTCGGCACTTGCACGAAGGGCGAGAGCTCCTCTGAGTTACGGAGAATTCACCTCTCAACGTGAAGAAAGCAAGAGAACGGTCGTGAAACCGTGTGCTTGACCCAAAATGGCTTAGAAGTATTTCTCCTCACCCAACCTCTTCCTGAAGACAGCGAGAAAAGAAGCCGCAGGGCTACCAGGATTTGAAGACGGAGCCTCTTCATATTGCACGGGGACACAGAGTCATGATTTCGTGAGCGCGTTCCAGGAAGGTCTGAGAGTCGTCGATATTCATCAGGGTAACGAGAACCATCCAGCGCGGCGGGAGCCGGCAGGTGATGGACACAGCGGGGTTGTTTAGGCGGAGGGGCGGCTCGTTACCCTGTCTGGATCTCTCCTTGGATGTTCGGCTAATTTAGGGGAATCCCGTGGGGAACAGGCTGAGGGGCTGGTTTTCGTTAGTCGGGAGGGGGGACCGGTAGCCGTCGAAGTTGCGCGGGATGCTGCCGCTGGTGGAGCCCGAGCTGTTACTCAGCGTCTCTATGCTTCCCTCTCGCTGAAGCTCTGCAAGGGGAGAGAGAGCAGGGCCTGGTTAGTGCTTGGGAGGAACCCAGAGTGCCGTCAGACAGACTCTTGACTGACAAATCTCTCTTTGCTGTAGCATTGCTCCAACGTTTGCTCGCCATCCTTCTTTTTGGGGGTGATTTAGGAATCACTCCCAGGGGATGCCAGCTCCTGGTTCTACTTCTCAGCTGGGCTCACGGCTCACCAGAGCCTAAGAGGAGCTGGAGGCAGGCATTACCTGCTGCGTGGCAGAGCAGGCCCTTCCCTGGGGTCGAGGCTGCTGACTCATGACCTATCAGGACTTGATAGTGGGGATACCCATGGCAGAACTGAGGAGGGTACAAAGGGGACAGTGGTGGATGATGGAACATCTTCCCTCCCAGCCATGTGGGAAGGGGGAATGGCAGCAGCACTGCTTACTGCTGGTGTGTACCAGCAGTGCATATCCACTGCCATTCTCCACCTTGGGAACACCAGGGACTTTCCATAACCCGTTATCCTGCCCAAATGGACGTAAATAACTCTGCTTTTTCAAGTCATGGAGAAAATATCCCCTATCCTCAGCTGTGCCTCATAGTAAAGGAGAAAGCAGCCTGGCTGTGGCTCTCCCTCTCTTGGTCACACACCCCCAGACATCTCCCCTCTCTGACCTCCCGAAGCCTTTCCTGCTCCCTAATCTCAAACCGGGAGGATTTCTGTGTGTGCAGAGCGTCGTTTCCAGCCGTGGCCTCTCTGTGAGCCACTTGAACCCAGCGGTGGCCCCGGTGGCAGCAGCGCTGCTGGGCAGCGTCCCCCCGGCAGCACTCAGCAGTGGCAGGCAGGGTGAGATTAGGCAGAGCCCACATCCACCACAGGAATCCTCTCCCAGACACGCGGTGACAGGGGACAAGAAATATTCCGGCGAGTTGCGACGCGCGGCCCCGAGCGCGACTTCCGTCTGCGCAGCCCGGGCTGGGGAAGGGAGCTTCAAATTCCTCTGCTGCCAAGGGGGAGAGAGCACCTACAGGGGCTCCAGGAGAGATGGAGGGGGACTTTTGACAAGGGCATGGAGGGACAGGACAAGCAGGAATGGCTTTACATTGAAACAGAGTACATTTAGGTTGGATATCAGGAAGAAATCCTTCCCTGTGAGGGTGGGGAGGCCCTGGCACAGGTTGCCCAGAGAAGCTGTGGCTGCCCCTGGATCCCTGGAAGTGTCCAAGGCCAGGCTGGATGGGGCTTGGAGCAACCTGGGATAGTGGAAGGTGTCCCTGCCCATGGCAGGGGGTGGGACTGGATGAGCTTTAAGGTCCCTTCCCATGCTATCCATTCTATGGTTCCATAAAAGGCACAGGGGTGAACTCCTGGAGGAGACACGCAGCTTTCCCTGTGCCTGCTTCCTGAGTTTTGCTTGGTTGGGATGCAAAGGAGCTGGTGGAGCTGGAGGAGGAGTGCCTGCTCCACTCTCTGCAAAATATTCCCACGGCTCCACAACTTCCACTGTCTCACCTGGGATATTTAACCTCCTGTGAACACCCTGGCAGTCCTTCTGCTGCAGTGGGACTATGTGACAAGGACAGATCAATACACAAAGTGCACGGCAAAGCAAAAAGTCAGTCCTTCCCTAAACCAAAAAGCATCCCACCTTCCCACCCCAGCATCCTCGGACACTGCCCTGCTCTCCTCACCACCTGGGCACCGCAGGGCAGCAGCCAGGCGAGCTCACACCTAGCAGTGGGGGCTGTGGGATTTAATCCCTCATCCTGGAGGCAACCTGCAGTGGAGATAATCTGCCCAGGATACAAGGGAAACAAATCAGCAGGAAGCTGGTCACCCTGTAAGAGGCAGTGAGCATGACCTCAGCCGTGTTCTCCACCATGCCTCGCCAGTATTTGGTGAAGGAATGTCCATGTCTAAACCTCTTCATTTTCCTCACATCCTTACTCTCCCATGAGTTCAGGAAGTAAAAACAGTAATTTAAATCAGAACTGAGTGGCGTATCCCACACTAATGCTGTGCTTATCCTGTCTGATTTGGGGCTTTTATCTCCCTCAGCACACAGCTGGCTTCGGTTAAACGTCCCACGTCAGAGCTCGGGGCGCTGGGCTCCCCCGAACCCCGGCGCGGCTCCTCGCGGGGGGACTCCGCTCTCTCTTCAAGCTGTAATTGATTTTCAGGCAAACGTGTTTCCAGTAACCGTGGCTGAGGAAGGCAGAGGGACGCAGCGAGGAGCATTTGTTTCTCCGTGGCTCCTGCGTGGCTGTTCCTGCCCCTCGGGGCCGAGCTCCTGCCTGTCCGTCGCTGCCTTGTGCGGGACCGCACGCCCTGCCGCGATGGGATCCGGGGGAATTTGGGCTTTTCTGGGGTCCGCAGGATTTCTGCAGCCGGCAGCGCTTGTCACCTCTGCGGGGGCCTGCCAGGGGGTGGCACTGCAGAGACTGATGCCAGCCAGGGAAAGAGCCTGGATCAAAAATCAGGGGGAGACGGAGCGGGTGGGCGCAGGGCCTGGATGGGATCCCGTCCCAGCAGTGTCCCACAGCTCCGAGCACGGCCGCCCTGAGCTCCCCTTGCCGCTGCCAGGCAGGAAAACCTGACAATTTGTGATGGGCAGGGACAAAACAGAGGGTATGGAAGGTGCAGGGCCTCAGGGGGAACTGGAGGGGATGATGTCCAGCCCTCCAGCCCCCTCTGGGTTCAGGGGGTGCCAGGCTAAAACCCAGGCAGCTCCCACATCCGAGCTGCTACCCCAGGCACTGCGGATGGGACAGGCACACATTCCCCATGGAATACGAGTCCGGGCGCTCTCAAACAGCCCGGTACTGGGAACTCTGGAACTAATTAGCCGGCGGGGCAGACGAGCCGTGTATTTTGATACCCAAGGAAGCCCTGTAAAAGTGCCGAGCGCGGCCGCGGAGGCACCGCCGTGCTCAGGAAATTGGGCTCTTGCCCTCACCCTCGCCCGGCGCTCGAGCACGGCTGGGTCACGCCAGGGGGGCAATTAGCCTTTACATGGTCACCAGGGACTGCCTGCCCGCTCGTCTGACCCCCTGCATCACCGTCAGCACGTCTGCCTGCATTCCCCTGCATCAGTCTGTTTCGTTAATAACAAAATATTATTTACAAAATCCCAATGCACAGTATTATTCTTTCCCCCAGCCCTTCCAGCAGACCCGGGCACGGCAGAGGAACATCGATGCCATTCCCAAGGGAAGCTCAGACAATGGCTCCATCACATGGGGACAACCTTCCTGTTACAGAGTAAAAGCTGGAGGACGATTTCTGACAGACCCCAAGCCTGCACAGACCCAACAAGTGCAGAAGAGCCACCACGGTGTAGTGGGGCTGTGGGTACCAGGAGAAGCCAGTCCCCAAAACGAAAAGCACCCCATGACGGAACAGCCAGGCCTTGTGGCCCAGCTGAAAGGGGCTGAAATACCTCCCAGACCTACAGGAGACCCATCACATAACCAGTCAGACCACTGATGCCCTCTGTGCTGGGAACACACTGCTGAAAAACACAAGCCAGAAGCAAACCCAAGGATCCCCTCATGGAAGGATGGGACTTGAGTGGTGGCAGAGCCCAGAGCAGCAGGGTCAGGGCTCAGCACCGTGCCAGCAGAGCAGGACACGGCTGCCCAGCAAGTGATTGCGTTTACTCCGGTGGAGTTACGCCAGGAATGGACTTGGCCCCAGCATGTCTGGGGGTTATTGTATCTGCATTCCCCCATGCATATACTGTCGAGATGTATTAACTTCCTTAAATGTACCAGTAAAACAACCTCTTATGATACACTTTAATGAACTTGTACAGTAGCCAACAAATTGTGCATCATATAAAACCCATTCGGCCTTATAGACTCTCTGGCTATTTTGTAATAACTGCAATTTGCTTCTGCTGAAGCAAGATAACCAGGGTTGAGAAGTCAGGCTCTGCAGAAACCTAAATATTTGATTTGGGGGGGGGGAGTGGGTGGGAGAAGGAAGAAAGGGGCCTCTGGGAGCTATTTATGGGGTCAAAATAACATGAGACCTGCTCTTCTTGTAGCATTTCCACCATCAAGGAAATGAAATACTGTGAGAAGACCAGCACTTGCATTATTTTGGCCCCATAAATGGCTCCCTGAGGCCTTCAGAAGCCCGTGAAAAACAAACACAAATACAAATAAATGCTAATACTGGAAACGTAAATACTAAAACCTGCCCATGTCCCCGGAGGAAACGACTCACAGAGTCCTGACTGCCCTGGAAAAAAAAAAAAAAAAAGGGAAAAAAAAAAGACGAAGGAGCTGGAACATCTGCTGAAGCCATGAGGAGAAAGTCACTTCAGGGGAGCTGGGAACAGCCCTGCCTGCGCTTTTGACAGTAACAGTAATGGGCACTGCTGGCATCACCCAGGGTCCCAGAGTAACGGGGATTTTCAGGGCACACGCGCTTTGCACCGTGGCGGAGGCGGCAGCAGCAAAACTCCTCGTGGCTGCCGGTGTGGGGAGGGAAGGTGGCACAGCCAGTGGCCAGCCAGGGTCCCCAGGGGAGCCACCCCATCCCACGGCCCCGTACCACGCGCCAGGGCTGTGGGAACACTTGGAGAGCAAGGGGGCATGGAAGGAGCCGCAAGCAGGTGCTGGTGCTCCCTGCCTGGCATCGCTTCCTGCCCGCAGCCCCGCACCGGCACGGCCCTGCCGCGGCGTGGATGGCGTTCCAGGAGAGATTGAAAATGAAACCTCCCAGGAAACGTTGCTTGCTGCTGATATTCCCGACAGGCACGCTGTGGCTGGACTGTCCTGTCCCTTGTCCTGCTGCCTGAGCCACGCTGCCCTCCCTGAGCTGGCTGCCAAGGTGGGGGGAGGAGGAAGAGGAGGAGGACCTGCTCAGGGGACAGCCTGGGGGCCGCAGGCCTGGGGCAGAGGTGCCGGTCCCCGTCCAGCGAGGCGGTTGCACCCTCAATTCCAGAAAGCTCCAGGGACTGTCGAAGGACCCCGACAAATCCAGAAAGGTTCAAAGCCCTGCCAAGCTTAAATGTGAAACCATTTTCTGGGGTGCATTAATTGCATGCCTGTAGAAAATCCATATAGCCCTCTTTTACCCGGAACACTCATAAATTATGCTGCCTTTCTTATCCGTGCTCTCCTGCAGTGGCCCTCTCAAAGCCCTGGTATCTCCTTTATGTCTACTCAAAAATCTCCTCTCCAGTGCATTATTTCTCCTAATGGTTTTTCCTTTCTCTCTGTTTGCTTTCCCCTGTTAAGCACAGTTTCAAAATATCCTCCCCAAATCATTTGCTGGAAGAGCTGCCCCTTTCCTCCTTACCTACGGAGGGGCTGCCCAGGCTCCGGCAGAGCCGGGCCGGGATAACTGATACAATGACAGCAGCCTGATGTGTCAGGGCAGCGGGGAAGCGGCAGCAACTCTGAATACAAGAATTATTCTTCATCATCTCAAACTGTCACAACACATTACCCTCAAAGCCGCAGCTCGCTGAAGGAGTGACCCTGGACTGAATGGGAGAGTGCTCGGGGAAAGAACTAATTGTAGCCTCTTTTCACACGTCAGTCACTTTTCACAGCACCAAGCCTTTCAAGCTCAACTAATGTCAAGTTCCCTTTTCCTTTTGCTGGGCTGAGTATTTCTGATTTTTAAGGATGGCATTTTTAAAGGAACAAGGTCTCTGGTGGGGGATGAGGCCAGGGAGGGGAGGGAAGGAAGCGTCGGAGTGAGCACGCATCAGAAAGTCCATCAGACGCCCGAAGACTCGTTAGGAATTAGACAATTAACAAGTAGGAATGCAGGAAGTGGGGTAATGGCCAGCAGAGCTCGAATCTCCTCGATTTCATTTCTGTCATTCACAGCAATTGTTTTGGGGAACTTCTCGGGCTCTGCCGTGCGCTGAGGGGCCGCAAAGGCGGGAACGGACTCGGCCCCTTCCTGAAATCAGGATGCAAGACAGGCATTTCCCAGCGGCGGGGGACAGAGAGAAGGTGCTGCTCACTAAACCCTCCTCTCCCCAGCCACACAAGCAGTTCGGAATAAACAGCCAAAAGGCCAAAATTCGAGCCTCATTTTAAAACCAAAGCCAATTCCCTTCCTTTGGAGGAGAGGTGAGGAGATTCCCTGCAGACAGAGCTCTGGGAATGACAACCTGGCCCGTGATCCGGGGCAGGCACACGGAAGGGCCCTTCATACCTCCTTGTCTTTAACTGAAATCCTGATATATTCTGCAACAAGGACTATTTTTGCAGCCTTACATTTACACAGTGCCCATCACGGGGGACTTGCAGAACTGACTGGGGCTTCTGAGTGTTACTTATTAACTGTAATGAATAATAATTACGTAGCTTCTGCCATCTGGATTCTCACTCAAAAGGGTCCTATATAAAGGGAACGCTAAAAGGCAATTTGTATCAACACAATGGAAGTCCTGAGGATCTCTTAAACTGTAATTTACACAACGCTCCCCAGTGAATGGTTTAGTTAAACATTTTAATTTTCCTGATTGCTGCCGAAGGGAGCGGGATGTGCTCCCCTGGAGGAGCTCACACTGGCCCTGGACGCCAACACGCACTTGTACACGGAAAATCTCCATCTTTCAGTATTTAGACAACATCCCAAACTCTGCTGGATGCTTTTGGCTCTATTTCTGCATGAAAATTCACTATGAGCATCATAACTGGTGCCCAGGGGAGCCAGTGCTGCTGCCTGGGACGTGCACGGTGCCGTCCAAGGTGGAGAACTCCAAACCTGATGTGAGGTCAGAAACCGAACCGGGATGCAGAAATACTGGGATGCTTCGGAACGGCATTACTGCTACTGCTGTCGGAGGTTTTTCTTGAGTATTCCCTTTTTTTTTTAATGAAATGCAATTATGCTAACGAGGGAGCTCTAATTATAATCCATCTCCACCACCCTTGGCGGCTGCTCGGAGCGAGGACCTGCGGAACTGGCTCCAGCCCTGCCGGCGGCTCCGGCCCTGGGCAGGGCAGAGGGGGGCACCACACCCCCAGGGAAACCTGCACTTTTGGGTATGGGGATAAACAAAAATCGTTTATATTGAATTGCAGTGAAACGAAAGCACCGAGTTCTCACTGAAGCTCTTAATTTCCTTTTAATTTGAGGTGGCTGCAATTTCTGGGCAAACGTATCTTTGCATTGCTCCTTTTCCAAAGGGAGCACAGACAGAAAGTCAGTTCCCAGTTTTATACATTAAGATAATGTTTAAAAGTCAATCAAAGCTGCTCCCTGCCCCAAGCCTTGTGCCTGTTTGCCTGCACTCTGGCACCCAGCACAGGCAGCCGTGGAAACAGATTTCCTGCGACGCTTTGGGTGGCTCTGATGACCTTCTCCTAAGAAATGCTTCTTTTTCCTTCTTTTTTAAACCAGCAGTTTGCAAAAAGGAGATTTTAAACTCCGTTCAAAAGGGAAAATTAAATTTAAAACCCCCCTAAAACTACGGCATTCAAACGTTGAAAATCAATTCCCGCAACCTGAAAGATGTTGAGACGCCACAAAAGCACCGCCATTAAATTTTCAAATAAAGAAGACTGGAAAACACTGCCTGAACAACCTGTGTGAAATCAGGATTCAGTGGCCTATGTAAAATATTAGTTACTGTCAAACTACCTTACAATAACTCTAATGCTGAATCCACACAGAGTTGGCTCATGCCGTGCACTCGGAGATGAAACCTGGCATCTTGGAACAAAGGTGGCAGGATGCAGCAAGGAGATGAGGATGTACAGGAGGCAGCAGAGAACCAGGGGAACCAAGACTGAGCCTTCTGAACATCTGAGCCCCCTCTGAGACCCCAAATCTTATTTCAAGTGCCTGACTTCACTGCGGAGATGCCAAACAACTTAACACTTACAAAACGGGGAGGACACCTGAACTTAGAGAAACGTCCGGGTCTCCTTCGGGCATAAAGAGATTGGGGAGATAAGGACAGAACATTTTCATGCACGAACTTCTGAAGAATTTTGTCTACTACTAAAAAAAAAAAAAAAAAAAAAGGCCAGCAGCTTGTTCACCCCTTTAAAAAGAGAACCCAAGAAGCTCCATCCGACTCAAGCCCATGGAGTAGGAGACCCAAGACTTTGGCATCTCGCCAGACTTGACTCTGAGCATTTTATGGAAGGTCAAAAGTGCACCAGATAAAGGACTGGCATTTAGAGGGAGAATATTCTTCACGATAGGCACTTTCACAATGACTCCGGTGCTTTTAAAAAATAATCTCAAGTTTCCTAGAGCTGTATATTCTTGTAAAGAGGTTTAGGATGTTTTCCTACATAAATGGCACTTCAGAAGGATGAGTTGTTGCTTTTAGTCAGCATGTGAAATTTCAAAAGCTACAACAGTCAAATGCCTGTAGAAAACAATTTCTGTACCCCTTCACATCCGGCAGGCCTTGTACAACATTTCCAGAAGAGGTTTTTAAATGAATATGCAACCGTGGTTGGTTGGGTTTAAAGGAATTCTCTCCCACCCCATCCTGAAAGTTTCACTATGCTGCTGCTACTACAAAATCCTGTGAGATATTCTATATGTAGTACATGCTTTCCTGAGTGAGCCAGTGTATAGACAAGTTTTTTAATGTCTTTAGGCAGCCCTCTCTTGCATCTTCAGTTACGCAAGCAGCACATCTGTGTATATCAGACCAAAAGCATTTGCAGAGAAAACACTGTATTAAAATTCCTGGGTTTGGTCTCTCATTCCCAGGGTTATGGGAGTGCCTCGGATTGCTCAACACTGACCCCTCAGTCAGCCTCGACTTCACAAAGGAAATTACAAATTCAAAGTAAAATGCATGTTTATGACACCTACCAGCTCTCTGTCCTGCACCCGCTGGACTCTTGGGATCTTACTCAGGAGTTCTGGAGGCAACGGTCCTATTCCTGAAACACCAGGCTTCCATCCAGAGCAGGTGTGGACCCCACGTGTGGATCTGAGCACCCCCCTTCCCACCAGAGCTGGAGCCGCTCGAGGTTTCGGAATGGGGGGGTCCTGTCCCAGAGGAGGCTGCAGCAAAGCCCCCCCGCAGGAATGTGATGGCCAGGAGCACCTGGGGAGTGCTGGGGGGGTCCCTCCTCCTCCTTGGGCCTGGCCAAGCAGTCCCAAGACAAAGGCTGGGCAAGGAAAAGCTGCTTGAAGGTCAAAGTCACAAACCTGGCGGTCACCTCAGGGGCTGGGCAGTGCTTGCCAACACACTGCCCAGGGGATTTCAGATCTGACCCTCCAAATTTCAGGTTCTTTCGCAGCTGAGATCCAATTTTTTCCTCTCTGTGGTTCTACCTCAGTCATTGGACCTCCTTAAAAATGCTCAGGTAGGAAGGCAAGGCAACCCAGAGGAGCACAACTCCCATGCTCAGTGTATCTTGCGTGCGTGCACTCTGTGCTCCTGACACAAGCACATTGCCAAGCTCATTTTAAGAGTATAATATTACAAAGCAAAGTAATTCTGGCACAACTTCTAGTACTTCTGACACAAAGTGGCCTTTTGGGCCATGAGAGGCTCTGGGCTGTTCCCCTGGTGCAGAGTGATGCTGAGGAGGAAGCTAGACCAGACTGGAATTTGGGTTTGATTCAAAGGAAAAGTTAAAACGTCTGGGGGAAGCAGATGCTCAGCTGGTCCAAATCAGAAGAATTTTGTTGAAGCTCACAAAATGATGTCACCACAGCCTCAGCCTTGTCTGCTCGTCTAAGCAGTTCAAGCCTCTCGAGCCAGGAGGGCTCAGGTGGAGATCTGAGGAGCAGAGCCCTCCTTCTCTCATTTCCCCAGAGCTAGTTTAGTGTCACTGAGAAACTCTAAACCCATCCAAATAATCCTAATGCAACTTATTTAGTCTATCTAGTCAATTATTTTAAAGATTACGTGGGCATGGCTGCTTCAAGTAGACCAATTTTCTACGCACAGCCCTAATTTTATGAAGCACTCAGAGCTCGCAGTCGGCCCCTTAAAATCACAGCTTTACCTTGGCTGAGTATTAACCCAGCCTGGGAAAACAACAGGCCAACCTCGTGGGCTCTCTCCCTTGCAGGATTGCTTGAGGCTCTGAATACACTCTCCCTTATTTATATAGCTCCAAATTCTGGTGTTAGACATAAATATGAAAGGGGCCTTGATAAAAATGACATCTGAAGCTTAATTCGGCCCTTTGTTAACGGAGCTGTTCAACACAGCAGTTCCCATTTGTGCTCCTGAAACCAGGAGGCAGCTGGAAAGAGTAAGTTGGACGGTTTTGCTTTTTTAAAAGTCACATTTTAAAAACTGTTCCGAGTATTGATTCTCTTACATCTCCTCTTTGCAGTGATGCTCTTACGAAGGCCTGGATGAGCTGCAGCTGCTGGAGCAGCCCATGCTGGAAGGTGACCCTGTGTGAAATCTGAAAGACCTGATGGCAAACCAAGGCATTCCTCTGGTCACATCCCACAGGAAAGGCGATTTAAATCATCTCAGGCTGGGCACATCCTGTCTCGCACTTGGGCATCGGGCAGTGAAGTTCACATAACTAACTACCTGCTCCTCACGCTGGGCTCCTCCGCAGGCTTTTCGCTCACATTTTGATGGGTGAGCAGCCACGTTTCCAAAAGATAAACCAAAGAGGAGACAACATAATCCTGGCATAATATAATAAAAAGATTTTTTTTAAAGGGTTTGGATAAAAGTAGCCCTGAGTGGAGGCAAGAAAGCACCCCCAAATCTGAGGTTGGGGATCTGTCCCTGTGCAATTCCCCTCCCACTGCTGCCTCCGTGGCTGCAGGTGAGGGAGGAAGGCTGTGAAGTTAATTTGCCTCTTGATTAAGACTCCAAATGTCATTTCCACCTGACATCAGGGCTCTGGTTGTGCTCTCCATCCACAGCCACTCCTGGCTCCTTGCTCCCAAGCCATGACACCAAGTTGGAGCTGGAACAGAGGCAACGGGGCAGGTCCTGGCTGCTGACCCTGCCAGCACCTTCCTGCCTGCAGCCTTCCCAGAAAAACATCTTTGGAAACAGCCAGAGAAGTGATACTGACCCTTTGTCTTTCCCAACACCATCAGCTTTTGGTGTAAACACACAGTTCATGGGTTGGGCAGTTACCCAGAAAGTCACTGACCAAGGGAATAGCAAATAAATACCGGAAAAAAATAAATAAAAAGAAGACGGTGTTTTAGCTCTGGGGGTCTTTTTGGAAAATGGGATAAAATGCCACACACAGAGAAGGGCAGTAAACAGTTTATGCCCTGGAACAGCCGTATTACAGGGTGGGTGGTTTCCTGGAGTGTCCAGAGGTGACACACCACCAGCCACATCAGGCCCTCCTGAATTTGGTATCTTTTCACAACAGTGGATTAGTTGCTTCTAAAATTCATCCCCTCACCATGTGCTTCTGTCTGCGTGGAAAATGTAATTCCTTCCTCCCCAGCATGCAGGACAGACTGTGGGGAAGCTGCTCCCTGCCCGTGATGGGGAATGCCTTGGAGGAATCTCCAAGGTTCTGACATCTGAGGAACACGGAGCAAAGCCAGAGAGCACCAAAGCACCACCACCTCATCTGAAGGGACAGGAATGAAAGGCAGAACAGGAGCAACAGGAGTGGAGAAAGACCTATTTACATTTTTTAGGAGTTTTTACTCTTTTTCTAACTTAGCTCACACGTTCTCAAGCACTGATGTCATTTCACAGGGCATCACCAGGAACACACAAAAAAAGCAGCTGGCTGAGGATCTTCCTGTCTTTTAGTTTTGCCTCAACACCTTTTTCATTCTCTGCTGAGGTACAGCTTTGACACAGCCCAATTTTTACAGGAAGAACGTCCCTTTGGAGGTTCAACCACCTGCATGAACCTCTGCAGGGGCCCAAACACCTTCCCCTTTGGTGGGGGCAGCAGCGTCGATGGTTTTATTCATTTCCAAAATGCTTCCAACCAATTTGTCTTTTTTTTCCTTCCTCTTAGCATTGCTGGTCACACAATATTGAGCAATAACAACCAGAGGAGGATGAAAACTGCTGCAGCTTGAGAAGTGAGCTCAGGATATGATTCCTCCTCACCGGATGCCTGGAAGATGTCACTGAAATTCTCTCTCCCTTAGTGCAACCCGTGTGGAGCCAATATGAACTCCCAGCAAAGTGCTTAAAAAGCCATTATTTATAATAACTGTTAAATGATGAGACATTGTTTACCCAGATTGTAAGATAAATTCTCACTTACAGAATGCTTCCCTGACCGTCCTGAACATCATCTGGTTTTTATTTAAATGCAAAATGAAATTAGGCTCCCAATAACACAGCAGAAGAATTCAATAAGATGGGGCTTTTCACTTACAGTTTAATATTAACATTTTCCCATAAATGTTAATGAATAAAAGTCTACTGTTTTATGTATTATCCATGGTGGGGAGACAGCAGGCTAGGAATGGAAGGGAAGCTAATCTTTTCATACCACAAATTAGGATATATACTTCAAGGAGAACTGAGCGTTCCCAGCATTGCCAGGGACCTGGCCACAACCCTGCTCCCTCTGGGGGCAGCCACTGGATCTGGTCCCACAGGGATACTCCAGGGAGTCTCCTTCCCCACTGATCAATGAGATCCTCCCCCAGCCAAAATCCCCTTTGGGTTCATTTCTCCTTTTCCCCGTCCCTCTCCCCTTCTGCCCGACCATATCCCCTAAGACACCCTAAAAGCATCAGACAGCCAACACCACCATCACTCAGGGCCTGATATTCTCAGACTCCACCACGGACAGCGAGGCAGGATTATGGCAAAAACCAGGTTACTATTTGTCTGATATTCTTTAAGAGAAAGGGGTGACGAGAGCTGAGGGCAGGGCCACAAAGCGCAGCACAACAATAGGAATAAGCATCCAGAGGGGTGGGAGAAGGAGCTGGGGACGGCAGAGGTGGGAGCTCACCAAGGGACCGGTGCCTGCTGATGCCAAAGCAGGAGCTTTGGACCCTGCTGTGGGAGAGGGGCTGGGAGCACTGGAGGCTGCAGGGCCGGAGGGTTGGCTCACACCGGAACATTTGCATTGTTTTGGCTCTTGGCCTTCCATTACCGCTGGGGTTTTTTTGCTGTGTTAATGTGTATTTTGCTGTTTGGTGACTCATGCTTCATCCTACCTCCCTAATAAGTGTTCATTTAACAGTTTGACTGCTTAACAATTTACTGCACAAATGGGTTTCCATTCCACAGCCTCCTCTCCCATCTCCCCCCCGGAGAGGGCAATGCATAGTTTATGAGAGCTTTGTGATGGCCTGTGCTGCACATCCCAAAAATCAGCAAATCCCAAACGGCTCTCTGGGGCTGCTGGGCTCGGGAGGAGGGAAAGGAACTGTCTTGTCTTTATTCTGCCACCACCTCAGCAGCTGCAACAAGTTCTGGCTCACAAAACAGCTGTAAAAATACCAGTTCTGGTTCAAATGCTGGGGGATGAGGGCTCTTATACTTACTAAGAGAGATATGCTTGCCATAAGTCGTATTCTACATAAAAACACCATGCAAAGAATCCTAAAAGGAATGACAAGGTAATTATAGGAATTAGAGATGGAAAAATCCTGTAGTTTCCTGCCCCCTGCTCAGTGTGGGACCACTCGGTGTGGGGCAGAACGTCAGCGCTCAGACTTTTAAAGGGAAGATTTAATAAACACTGAGAAATATTTCTAAATATTTAGAAAACTCAAAATAACAGATTTCCAAGCCACGCTGTGCAAACAGAAACTGAATTTAGAAAACCTGTTAAAAAATCAACAGCTTTTGCTGGTGTGCACCAAAATACATTTCCTCGGCTTAGCAGGCATCACCTCACGGGCAGGATGCTGCACGAGGAGCTGGGAATTCCCTGTGGGAATACCTACCGTGGCTCTCCTCTTGTTCCCCCTGGAATTAACAGCAGAAGCCTCAGGGATGCAAACAGCTTAATGCTTTAGGAGGGACTCAGCAGACAGTCAAATGTGAGCGAGCAAAGCTAAGCGAGACAGGACAGGGCTTTAAATTTTCCTGTGAAATTCTGGAGTATTGCAGTTAATTTGCTTCATCATTAGGAGGAAAAACAACAGCCCAAAGCAAACCAAAACAAACCCCAACACAACAACAAATCTCTAAGGAGAAAGGGAACTGTGTCTCTCTGCTCACCACTTCGAGACAAAGCACTGGGAGGAAGATGTCCAGTTCCAATAATGTCGTAACCTGATTACAGCCTGACCAGAAGAGCTGAAACACTTGCAGAACAATGAGTAAGGAATTAAGTTTTAAATTGAGTGCTGGCCCTATCTCGTGTCACTTGTTTATATTCCAGCAGAAAGGACACTGCTGAGCTCATTCCATGCAGAGCAGTGTGGATGCCTGGATGCAGGCACCATTTAGTCATCTCCTATATGATCCTCCCCGTTTCTCTCTCCGGGAGGAATGACAAACCCAGAAATGTGGCTGCACTTTGTTTTATTATGATATTGATTTTTCTGCAAAGGGAAAAGTGCATTTATCCCCCAGGTCTGTGCGCTGGCAGGAAAGGGTTAACAAAATGTTTATCACAAAGCTGGCTTCAGAGTTGAAAGTAATGTGATCAGTAATGAATTTTGTGTTACATTAGGTTGTATAAATGGACAGACAAGCGCAGACAACAAGTGGCCAGGAGTCGGGGCTAATCTAATGATGTAAAAATAGAGACAGCACCAATTATACTTGGGGCCAGCTCAGAGCTCCTGCAGGGACTGCAAATGAATAGGTACAAATCAAATTACTGACTAATAGACGCACTACAAGAGAGGGCAGTCAATGCTAAATACATTAGGGCCTTGTGACCTCTCTGCTCTGAACAGCAGAATCCTAAATTTGACTTAAAAAAAAAAAAAAGAAAGAAAGAAAAAAAAATCAAAGAAACTCTTGTTCGTTTAAGGAGAGAAACAGAACAATGTTATTTGTGAAATGACTTGAGACACTTTGATATTTTTTTTTTTTTGGTTTGTCCCCCTACGGCCACGTTAGCTACGTGTAAGCCCTTGGAAAGCTGAGAGAGGGTTTGCCTTTAGAACAAGGGAAAAAATAGTCTTTGTGCAAAAGTTAAGACCTGATAACAATACAGTTGTGTTACATACCAAAACATTTCAAAGCCATGTGCCTCTTTGTGGTGATGTTTTTTACTGCTACTTCACCGGCTGTGTCTGTATCAAAAATAAAATATTTCTTAAAAAAAAAGCGCCTTGATTTAAGAACAAGAAAAAGAAAAAGGCATTTCCCCACACCACAATTGATAATAAGCAAATGCAGTTGATCAACTTGTTATCAAATGGAAGAAAGTCAGAATTGTCTTGTGGCTTCAGTGCTCCCTTTAGAATTTCTCTACAAACAGCAATGAACTTAAATTCACACCAGAAGCATTCATGGTATCAGCATTCACATCCCCCTCCCCCTTAAGAAAATGTATGACCCGGAAGAACTTCCACTAAGAACTCCCAGGGCTGGTGGCAGGATGGATTTGGAGACCTGGGAAATTACAGGCAAATGAAAAATGTTCCTGTTAGCCCTGTGGGATGGGACTGCTCAGGGACACCCTTGGGCAGGAGAGAGCAAGAAGCCCAGGCTGAAGTGCTCAGAGTCCCAAAATGTGTGCAAGGCCAGTGCTCCTCTTGTCCAGCACTTCAAAAACAGTGGCTCCTAAAGAGCCTGAATTTTCCTTCCTTTTAAATGAGGCCCATCCAAATAGACCTTTTGCAGGAAGAACTGCACTGGGCTCTTAAGACTTATTTGAGGGGGTAATTTAATCTCTGACCCTGGGATGAATATTCTGAAAGTTCAAAGGCTGCTTTTAGCATGGATGTTATTTGATCCACCAGTGGGTTTGCTGCCCCAGCTGGTTTTGCACTGAACCTGTGCAGAAACCTCTTGGCAGAAATGCTCTTTGGAGGGAAAATCCACTGCTCTGTGTTCCTGTGTTCCTACAGCCCATGTCTGAGTTAGGATTAGGGCCAGCTGAGGAGAGAGAAGGGGAAAACTGTCTTGGATAAATTAAAAGGGAGAGGAAGGAAAGAAGGAAAGGAGGAAGAGAGGGAGGCAGGGAGGGGAAGTTACCAATGGAAGCTCTGACTCTATAAAGGGCTAATCCTACTCCTGAAATTAAATGTACAGATACATCTGTGCCTAGGTGGCTGCTGATCTTTGAACACAGCTTGTGACCACACATATCTTTGGAAAAATCCCCAGGAAGGATGTTCCTTGCACAGGAGTCACTGGTTCGCTCTCCTCCCTCCGCTTCCCACCTCATCCAGGCACACCGGGAAACGTGTGACTTCACTTCTCCAACCCCCAAATTCCACAGAAAGATCTCAAAATCATCCCCCTGCAAATCTCAGAGGTGTCCAGACCCGAGTTAGGCTCAGGCTGGTGTAGCCAGACAGCTTTGGCCGAGGACCAGGATCCCAAGCGCCTGGAACACCGATCCCGGGTTTCCTACGGGCTATTCCCTAACAGCACGTCTAATTAGCTCCACTTACTTCATCCCATTAATCAGGTTAAAGAGTTTGCTACAACATATGAGCTTCCTTCATCGCATTATGAGTTTGTTCATGAAGTTTGGAAGGAATCCAGATGGTTTCCTCCGAGGGCCAGAGGTGCAACTCACCGCTGTGCCACGGCCTTCCCACGGGCTTGGAGTTTTGCAGGAGTTTGGAAGAAATATATATTTCAAAAAAACCCATCCCGTTGCTAAAAAACATCCTATTGCTCAGGCTGTAATGGCTTGGTCCCCTATAATAGACTACTTTTAAATATTAAGCCTAGAAATTAGCAAAGTACATTTGAAAGCTTGAGAAATGCGTTTGCTGAAGGAATAGGTGAATCAGAGGATTTACTGATTACTAAATAGTGTTTTTGGAGGGAAAGATTTCTAGCCGGGGCTGGCAGTTTCTGCATGTCCAGTTGAAGTGGCATGCTGTCAGAGATATTTGTCCCCTGAAAGCACAGTTTCATAAATCACATAAATATTTTTTTTTTCTTGGGGGATGCACTGTGAAGTTCCAGCACACACTCAGAAACTGCACTGCAAATGTAAATATTGTGGCTGCCTGAAAACAAAGCTTTGCAAGCAAAAGAGGGCACTGACCACCAACATTTGGGAGTAGACCTAATTTTTTTTTTTTTCGGTGAGAGTTTGACAGAAACAGCAAAAACATCTTTTTGCATCTTTGCCAATTTACGCCCTCTTTGGAATTAAATGTGTATCTGGGCTGACAGCTTATGTACAGCAGACTCCACTTAAGATAGACATGGGTCGTCTGGATAATTGGATAACAAGGAGAAAAGCTGGTTTCCCAATCAAGTCAACTAGCTGGATGACTGGAGTTATCATTTAGGTCACAAGGAAAGGAGATTTTTGGGGGGGGTCATTTTCCAGACCTGGTTCTTCTCCCACCCACTGTCCGACAGCCCTTGGCAACCAGCTGGAGTCGGAGGTGGGAAAGACTCAACTAATTCCCCTTCCTTGCAAATGCCAGATTATCCCTCATGTTTTTAGCATCCTCCAGTGTGATGTTTGTGGTATGACCAAGCTTTGGGTCATTTCTGCCTCTGCCAGCAGCCAGGACCCAGGGTTTGTGTTGCCATTCCTGCTTTGCAGTGCAAGGGGGCAGGTGTGAAGCAAAGACCCTGTGAATATCTACCCCCACTTAGGACTCTGCACCACAAGCACACGTTTCCTCCTCCCTCCTGCAGCATATCAGCCCTGATTACTATATAAATCTACGTGTCAGCTATGCCCTAACAGTTAAGGCATTAAAAGAATCTATTTATCTCTTGCCATTAAGTGCATGTCAGGGCCAGTTGAGCACTTGACAAAGTCTCACTGTCCACCCAACTGCCCAGTTTTTGTCCACACAGTGGACCTGTGCACTGCACGTGCTCCATGTCTTGACATTCCGAGTTGGAAATGTTCATTAACTCGTGCTGCAGCTCGAGTAAGACTTTGCAAGTTTTGTTAAACCTCTGCAAAATCTATTTAAGGACCGAAGCGAATCCAAGGAGCACAACCAGGGGTTACAGCATGTAGACAATAAAGGCACGAGCAAGTTAAAATAATTTAGCATTATTAGAAGGAAGATTCTAACTTCCACAATTCTGAGTCCAATGCAGAAATATAACCACTGGTTTTGGAAGCATCGCCAGTACAAAAATCAACTACCAACAAGCAAACCTGCAGCGTGTCCCTTTCTGCTGAACTCCTTGCTGTCCTTTGGCTGCAGTGAGTGGGCAGCAGAGAAACCAAGGAAGAAAACTGCCTGCTTTCAAAGCTAAATCAGTTCAGCTGAGGTTGGTTACAATGTCAGTGGTTTGGGGGAAGTGGAAACTCTAATTCTGGTTACGAGGCAACAAAGACACCTCTTCTTCGAAGCGAGGGTAATGTAGCTCCACACTTATCTTTCCCCATTTAATAAGCAGCAGACAGATGAGCCCTTCCCTGCTCCCAGCCTGAGGAATGGTGCTGGCAGCCAGTGCCAGTCGGCTCCCTCAGCAAGTGCAGCTCTCCAGGTACCATCTGAGGAGGAGAGAACTTTTTATGTCTGTCTGGTGAGAGGAGCAGCTCAAGAGCTGTTAGGGGATGGAAGTGGAAAGGGCACAGGAGTTCACCGCCTTATCACTAGGTTTGCTCTGCTGCTCTGAGTCACCACATGCCCAGATCCTGAGAATAAAGTATGTTAGTGGTAGAGAGAATCCCACGACAGGAAGGAAAACACAGAGTGTTAATGAGAGCGGGAGGAGGGCGGTGGGATGGGGTGAGCTGGGTCAGTGCTCACGTTACTCATTATTGCAGTGTACATTTGCTGCTCTGAGTTGGCACCCACCTTACACTCATTAGGAAGATTTATGTGTCTGGGGTAAAAGCAGGGAGAAACCCCTTTGGATGAATTTTAGCTCAGTGATGGCTCCCCTGCAAACAGCTCCCTTCTGCCTTTACACCTGCAGTGCTGTGAGCCTCATCCTCTGCCAAAGAAGTTGGCTCTCACTGCCATCAGCTGGGCTTGGTGGAAATGGAAGGAAAATACAGGGCTCTGTCTCTGACAAACTTCTTGGTTCACAATATAGTGTACTCTGAAGTCTCCAGGGCAGTGAGTCACCTTAGCTTGGCGTGTGTGGAAGGCTTCAGCTTTCAGAGAAGGTATTCCCCTCACCTTTCCCCTACCACCCACAGCCTGAGGGGTGCTGACCCATTATCAGCAGTGGATACCCTCCCAAAGTTCACACTGATCACAGTCTGGGTCAGTAAGTGATGAAATATGTGCCTTTCTCTATTTTCACAGCCTGTTTTTTCCACCTTCCCAGCCCTTTACAGACAAGAGCTGATTAAACTCCACACCAGCACCATGAGGCACCTCTACCCTCACTGCAGTGATGGAGCTCTGGAATCAGGGACACATGAAGTGCCTCATCCAAGGCAACAGGCTGGTGAGGATTTGCACCAGATCTGTAACAGACCCACACTTAGTCTTCAACCAACTCTTTCTGTTAATACTGAATCTTCAACCATCCTTTGACTTCATCTTTCCCAAGATGGAAATCAGAGGAGAGACAGCTGGAAAGGTGACCAGTTGGGTTACAAGGGCTTAAATTCTGCTCTGAATCTTTCTCCTGCAGACTGTGGGAGGCAGATGCAGTTTTGTACCTGCTATGTATGTGCTCAAGGGTGACCCACCTGCAAAGCAGGGGAGGAGCCCTGGTGGGAGAGACCCCGAGCCTTCTGGAGGAGCAGGAAGAGCTCAGAGCAGCACAAGACCCTCAGCAATACACGAGGGCAAGAGCAAAAGGAAGAGACAACTCCTGCCCTACACAGCCTTCCTGAAAGGTCCAGGGGTTGGCATTCCCACACCTTTCTGCCAGAGTTTCTCCTCTTTTTCTTTCCCAGGCAAGCTGCCAGAAGAGCAACAAGTGAGCTGGCAGCTGATGTCGGGGGCCACCATTACTGCTGGCTGTTTTGACTAGAGGTGTTTTTTAGAACAAGTCAAAATTAATGGAGACAATAAAACCGCAATAACTGCGCTTTAATTTCTGAGCATCTCCTACCACCGGGCCCCTCCTGACAGCATAATCTCTGACGTGCCATTCCATTTACTTAAACAGATGATATAATTTATCAATATAATGGACACTGATGAAGATGGATTAATTTGGATTACAGAACCAGCGGCTCTATTCAGGACACAAAATGAGGATACGTGTGATTATGACATTGTTTGGAGCAGGGTGGGTAAGGGCAGCAACCTGCAGAGGAACTCGGGTGCTCCTGAGCTGGCAGGAGAGGGAGGAGAGCCCTTGTGATAAAGGGCTTCACGTGCCAGTATTTTTCTTCACGTTATTTAAGGCTTCTCAGACTGTGTTTATGTGAGGTATCACTAATTCCTTTCTATGAATGACCCCGCCCCCCCAAAGTTAATCAGGGAGAGAGAGAGAGAGAGAAAGCGTACGGAGAAAAGGAAAAGCAAAACTTAAAAAAAAAAAAAAAACAAACACAAAAATAAAAATCACCATTGGGTGAGATGTACGTGATCTCTGATCACACCTCTTCTTTGTACCTGTTCCTGATCCCACGATGTCCCTGCTGGGGGACTCGCACATGGCGTCGGCCAGGCGCTCCCGCAGGCCCTCCTCCGTGTGCTCCATGGAGGACATGTGGCGCAGACCGAAGTTCTCGGGCCAGCTCCCGCACACCTCCAGCAAGGTCACGCTCCGGTCGAAGGCACCTGCAACACACGAACGGGACACGCTGGGGACACGCTGGGGACACGCCGGGACCAACCTCCTTCCACGCGGATTGCGGCGGAAGGAGCGAAGCCCTTCGCGCCTCGGAAAGCTAGTTTTAGCAGCTTAGTTGTGAGTGCTGGTGCTACCAGCCCAGCAGGAGTAGGCAGGGCCTTAAATGCTGAGCAGCCGTGACCGAGCAGTTGTAAACAAAAAAGTTAAATTAAAATACAGACCCGGTTCTGGTCTCGCACCAGTGAGAGTCACAAAAGCGGCATAATAATGCGAATGTGAATGACGCGTAATGTTAAAGGAATACACATGTTTTCAAGTGTGTGTTAGACATCCAGAAATTGTTTTTAAAGTTGATTTGTCTTGGTGTTGCCAGCACCGCATGATTAGGTAGAGCCCTGAGTACTGACCAGCTTTAACCAAGCAACTCTAAGCAAAAAGGTTAAATTAAAAATACAGACCCAATCCTGGTCTCACAGCAGCAAGAGTCATGAAAGCAGCGCAATAACAAAATGTGAATGACATGCAATGTTATAAAAAACATACATATGTTTTAAAGTATATGTTAGACAACTAGAAATTACTTTTAAAGTTGATTTGTCTTTCACTGGGCTGCCGCTGAGATCCGTTCCCCCCTTCTTACCTCACACAATGGAAACAGTGATTTTGTCTTTGCCAATAGGCAGAAATTTTACCTAAAACCCCTTTCTTGCTCTTAAACAGAGAACTGCAACAGTGTGGCAGAGCTGCCTCCTGTCTGAAGTGTGTCTGCTGACGGAAGAAATCAAGTCCTTCCCTCAGTCTGGGATATCAGTGGGTTTTCTCTGTTCCTGCCTGGTGAAGTTTTAGGTCAAACGTGCTCCAGCAGCGACTCTTTCACCAGCAGCACGTTACTGGAGATGCTGGCTCTTGTGACGGAGCGCACGTACCTACAAAAGATACTTCAAATAACCCCTTGACTCGCAGTTATTACCTCATTCACAGCAGGGTATGATGTTCTGCCGAACGCAAAGATTAGATTCTGAATTCAAGATCACTTCAAAGTACAAATTAAAATTATTCTCCTTTATTATACAGCGAGTCTTCTGCGAAGGCTTACTTAAATCATTCCCACTTGGAACAAGATTACAGTTATGCTTTGTTGCTTCAAGCACATACCATTTACTCCACTATTAGGTAACTGAATATGCAGCGTTTATTGTGCCTGGTTTCTGCCAGCCTACAGGGCCGGGGGGGG